>JAWZYT010000485.1:460000-488262 GCA_034508575.1 Petrolisthes manimaculis | reverse complement strand
ATTTGTTCAGCCATATTCTATTTTTTTTTTTTTTTTTTTTTGTAGCCACATTGTCCCGTCTTCCAAATCCTTCATATAACTATTATCTTCCTTCCCACATAGAGTCCAACCAGATTCTCAGTCCCTTCACTCTTTTTCCCCATTTATTGTTCTCTTCTCCACCTTTTCTCCTCTTCCCACCTTTTCTCCACTTCCCCACCTTTTCTCCACTTCACCTTTTCTCCTCTTCCCCACCTTATCCCCTCTTTCCACCTTCTATCCATGTTGTCCTTTTTCCCTTCTTCCTTATCAGGCATCTTCCCTTTCCTTCCACCTTTCATACATACATACTCTCTCCTTCTGTCTCCAAGCACCTATCTCCTTATTTCCTTTTCCCTAGTTTATCCACATTCTCCTCCACTCCTCCAACTTATCACAATCTTTTCTTATGCTCCTTCCTTTCTTCATCCCTTATCCTCTTTCTCTCCTATTTTATCTATCTCCTTTCACCTCCCTTCTTCCCTTCCCCTCCCCCTCTTCCCTTCTTCTCTTCCCTTCTTCCCTTCCCTTCTTTCCCTTCCCATCTTCCCTTCCCCTCTTCCCTTCCCTTCTTCCCTTCCCTTCTTCCCTTCCCATCCCCTCCCTTTATTCCTTTCTCCCTTCCTCCCTCCTCCTCCTCTCCCATAGTCACTCCCTTTCTTTCACTGTCTCCTTTTTATCATCCTTTTATTCTCTCTCCCCTCTTTCGCTCCCTTCATTCATACTCCATTTGTTCCCCCATTCCTCTTTTACCTGTGTTCCCCTTCTCTTTATTCTTCTTCCTATTCTTTTTCATCTTCCACTTCTTGATATATCTCTCCTATTCCATTCCTATTTTCTTCTTTCTTTCTCATCACATTATTTTTTCTCCTTCACCTTTCCATTTCTCTTCCTCTCTCCATTTCCTTCTCTCCTCATCCTCCTATCTCTCATTCTCATTTTTATCCAGCTTTTCTGCTCTTCCCTCCTAACCCTTTCTCCTGTTTTTATAATCTCCATCATTACCTTTACTTTGTGTTCCTCTCTTCCTCTCTTTGTTCCTCTCTTCTCCCTCTTCGCTGGTCTTTCTCCTCCTCCTACTCCTCCACTTACTCTCTTGCTTCAACCTACCTGTTACCCTTCTGCTGATCCCTAGTTCCCTTCACACACACACACACACACACACACACATACACACATACACACATACACACATACACATACACATACATACACACACACATACACATACACACGCACACACACACGCACGCACACTTACACTCACACATACACTCTCTCTCTCTCCTCTTTCTCTCTCTCTCTCTCTCTCTCTCAAATGTGTATAGGCGTGTTGACAAAGACAGATGAGGAGAGGCTGTGGGTTGCAAGTGCAGGGGAAGGGAGAGAAGTTGGAGAAAGTGAATCTGAGTAAGAAAAGTGTATAGGGTGAGAGAGGAACGGAGTGAATCAGAAAGGGAACGATAATTGGGGAGAATGTGATGAATGATGGGGACGAGAGAGAGGGAGAAAGAGTAGTGAGAGAGAGAGAGAGAGAGAGAGAGAGAGAGAGAGAGAGAGAGAGAGAGAGAGAGAGAGAGAGAGAGAGAGAGAGAGAAAGAGAGAGAGAGAGAGAGAATATTATGCACATTTCTTATATGAATAATTAAACTCAGTATAAATACACGTGTAATGTCCTATGAAGCTCCAATTCCTCTCTCTGTCCTTCATTGATACATAACATAACATATCATGAACTATGTTGGAAAATGAGGTACCGGTATACTGAAAATTCATATCATACTGTACATTTAATAAGTAACTAAAAATAATTTATACACCGTTACAGATTAAATTCTTCTCAGTGTATATGTCTGTCTGACCTTCTATTATTTGTCCCTTTCTGTTTTGTTATTGTTTGTTGCTGTGCTTGTGGCTTCATTTGTATGCTTGCCTGTGACCCTGTTCGTCCATCTGTCTGTTTGTTTGTTTGTTTGCTTTGCCTGTGTCTCTGGTCGTCCTACACTGATTGTCTGTCTGTGTGTCTATCTGTGTGTCTGCTTGTGGTCCTGGGTTCATTCGGGCGAGTGAGTGAGGTGAGGCGAGGCGAGGGTTGGTCTGGTGACGTTTGATGTGTGGCTGGAAGCGGTCCCTGGTCCTCTGTTATTACATTTGGCAGCACGGGTTGGGTCTTTGAGGGACTGGTCAGGTGAGGTGGGATGTGTTGGAGAGGTTGGGGTGTGTTTAGTGAGGTGTGTTGGGGTGTGTTCGTATGTGATGTGGGTTGTGTTGGAGAGATTAGGGTGTGTTAGTGAGGTGTGTTGGGGTGTATTCGTATGTAACGTGGAGTGTGTGTGTGGTTGAATGGTGAGGTGGATGTGTTAGTGACTTGTGTTAAGGTGTATATGTCAGGTAGAGTGTGTCGATGAGGTAAGGTATTGAGGGAGGTATCAGTGAGGTGGGATGTGTTACTGTCGTACAATGAAGTGAGGTGTTTAAAGTGTAAAGTGAGAAAGGTTGTGGTGAGGTGAATCTAAAGAGGTGGATTGTGTTCTAGTGAGTTGAGGTGTGGTGTGTTGGATGGAGTGTGTTATGTAGAGATAGGATGTGCCAGTGAGTAGTGGGACCATCAAACGGCTTAAGGGGAAAGTTTGTGTTGGTAAATCTGGAGCAACTGAATCCTCCAATCTATTCCAAACAACAGAACACTATTATTTTGTATCTTCTGGTCCTGTTTCCTAGCATACTTTGGAAGAATCATGGCACTCCACTGTACCAAAAAAGAGAGTAGGCTAGTTCGTCCCTTTTGGTGAAATATTACTACTGAGTCCTCCATGGTCTACAACAAAACAGTTCGTCTACTCGTGTATTGAAGTAATCTGTTTTCCTTGTATAGGCTGAAAATATGACTGACCCTCCATTTTCGCTGATTAAAAAAGAAAAAATGGAAAATGATAGCATTTTTTTTTTTAACAAGGTTGAGACATTGTTTCTGCTAAGGAAGTATTGACATAACCCCTCTTAATGTGAAATGACTCTGATACTTTTGGCTTATTGTGCCTTGATGCGGAAACATGCTAGACTAGACCAAACCTGCTACACCACCCAGATTATTGAGTTAAATATTACGAGCAACATGAGAAAGTTTTGAGTTGATTAACGAAAAGTAGGAGAATTATCGAGTCGGCTACAACAGGTGATAGAGAAGGTATAGAAAATACTTTTAAGCAATACAGGTAGATATGTAGAGTACAGTAGACAGGTAATATAGTGAGATATGTAGGTGGGTAGATATGTAAAGTACAGTAGATAGGTAATAGAGTCAAGTATGTAAGTGGGTTGATATGTACATTACAGTAGATAGGTAATAGTCAGGTATGTAGGTGGGTAGATATGTAGAGTACAGTAGATAGGTAGTATAGTTAGGTGTGTAGGTAGGTAGATGGGTGCAGCAGTGGTACAGGCTCACTCACCCCTCATCACACTAATTGTTTCAGTGGGGTCACCTGGCCTTTGATCCCAACACCGGCGGGACAAGACAGAGGTGTCGTCCCTGACTCAGTGTTGACCCTATATACTGACTGGCCTTACTCTTACCCCTCCCACCTCTCCTTCCCCCCTCTCCCTCTCCTTCTCTCCCTCTCCTTCTCTCCCTGCTTGCCTCTCTCCCTCCTCTCCCTTCCTCCTCCTCTCCCTTCCTCCTCCTCTCCCTTCCTCCTCCTATCCTTCCTCTTCCTTTTCCTTCTGGCTGATAAACCCAACATACCATCACGCTGTAAGGAAGGCTTATGTTCTGCTGTAACCTCTGTGGAATAAAGGCCTTGTATGGCCCAACTCGGTAGAATGCATTACTGCCTTTCTTACATTCGTCCTCCACTCATTCTCTTTCCCTCATGCTATCTTGCCTCTCCACCTGTCGCTACCCTTCTCTCTCTCTCTCTCTCCTCTCTCTCTCTCTCTCTCTCTCTCTCTCTCTCTCTCTCTCTCCTCCTCTCTACAACACCACCTTGTCATATCTCTTCTTCCACCTCTCACATTCTCCTCTTGTTATTATGGTAAAGAAGAACGAAGAGGATTAGTAGGGAAAGAATAGAGGCTGAATAGAAAGATAATGATGGAATATAAAGACGTGTATAGGTTTATTATCGGTAGGCATTGTTTATACATCCAAGGAGTGTAGGAAGTGGAAGGGGGAGGAGCTGTCCTTTCAGTTTGTGTAATCGGATCCTATGCCTGACTATGGTGTTTATATTTGTGTAAGGGTGACTGGCCTATCAGCGTCTATAGGCTCTTGAATCCCATATTCTTTCTCCAGTAATCCTCTCCCTCCTTATGATTTTCTTCTCTTTTTTTCTTATCTCTCTCGCCCTCAGCTACTCTCCTTCCTCCCTCACTACTCATTCTCTCCAACCCACCAGCCATTCCACCAAGCCTGCTATCTATCAACTCCAGTCATTTCTCTTCATTAACTTTCCCTCCTCGACCTGTTGTACTATACTATACATACAGATACCATAGTGTCCAGCCCACCTGAGTAAAAGCCCCAGCTGATCTGAACCATCACGAGGCTACACACATCTCCAACTAATGGTGGATAATTAGAGTGGGTTGTCGTTCAGCAACCGCCTGCTTCAAATCTCTGGCTTCGACTTAGGTGGGCTAGAGTCTATGGTATACGAGTGTACCACATACTCTTACTTGAACATTGGTCGGGATTGTGGAGCTTCGCCTCGCTTCAGCAGTGTTGTTGATGCTGCTTTTGCTGCTGATCTTGTGTGTAGTGTATTTGTCTTCTCGTCGCCAGTTGAATCCTTCAATTATTTTTTTAATGTGTTATTCTGTTGCTCTCCTGTGCCCTCAGTGTGCTGTGTTCCCCCGTGTGCTGTGTTCCCCCGTGTCCTATGTTCCCTTGTGTCCTGCCTTTGACTGCATACCTCTGAAAATGTTAACGTCCTTGACTCCTACTTCTCCTACTCTTCCTCCTCGTATTCCATCACATTTTCTGCGTTTATCCTATCCTTAACGTTCTCGTCCGATCCTTTACATTGCCTTACTCTCCCCCTCCCCCCTAATAAAAAATATGTGTTAGTGGAGAATGTGACCCCCTTCCTCTCTCACGTAGGACACTAATCTCAGGTATGAAAGGCGAGTGTGTGTGTGTTGATAGGAGGATCAGTTCATGGCACGTCAAAGGGGCCATTCTCTTGGTTCATTATATACCTCGTTGTTCACGCACCTACTTACTTATACACCAACACACAGTATTCCTGCCCAAGGGTTTAGAGGAGGCGACACAAGAGGCATTTTTTAATTAACATGTTATTTGTTTTTGTTACTCGTTCGTTTGTGTCTGGTTGTCGATAATGAGTAACACGTTATGAGAAATTGGCTGTTGAGGAACATGAATAACAGTTGGGTTAACTCGGTTGTTACTCTTGTATCTAGTTTTATGAAGTATATGATTGATAAAAAAACTATATAAAACTCCAGTTCTTCTTGCTAACCCAATGTCACTTTTGCACCTTCTGTAACTGCTCCACCTGTAGTATAAACTAAAAATACTTTTAAAGTGTCCCGAAGAGTTTCTGGTGTGAGTTCCATGGTGCAAAATATCTTCACTTCACTAAACTCTGTGTTGGTGTTGGAGACCGAAACCAAAACAAAACATTCCCTGTGTGACGCGCATGTGGTTTGTTTTCCCCAACGGGTAACCAAAACGAGTAACAAAAACAAGTAAAAACATGTTAAAAGAGGGGAAACTGGTGAAGGTAAACAGGAACTCTACTGAATCCTCCAAACTATGACACGGAATAGATAGATAGATCCCTTATTAGTAAACCTTGAGGTCATTTGTGTGGTCTGGATAGTTTGTTGGAGGAATCATTTACCCCATGAATTACCAAAGTGTGGTTCTCTAATGAAGACACTATTTTTTCCTGTACTATATCTTTTCCTTTCATATCTTTCCTCCCGTAGCTTCGTCTTTTTCCTCCATTGTTGTACTTAGTTTTTCACCTTTTCTTCTCCATTTTCCCCCTTTCTTTACCTCATTTCTCATTTTTCATCAATTTTCTGTCCCGTTATCTCGACCTTTCTGTACCTCATTTCTCATCCCCTGTTCTTCATTCTCCGTCTATGTATCTCTGTTCTCCCTTTCTGTACCTCATTTCCCATCCACTATTCTTCATTCTCCGTCTATTTATCTCTGTTCTCCCTTTCTTTACCTCCATTTCTCATCCCCTGTTCTTCATTTTCCGTCTATGTATCTCTGTTCCCCTTTCTTTCCCTCATCGCTCTCTACCTCTCCTTGTGTTAGCGTAGGTATGATATGTGGTGGTGGACTAACAGAGTAGGAGACGACGAGGGGGATAATGAAGGAAGATTCACCCGCCCGCCTTTAAGACCTCCTGTCCATTGTACCCTCTCATTTTTTTAGCCTATATATTTTTTTGTCTTTCCAGGGTGGTGGGGGTTCTCTCTTTGTTTCTGCTGACGGGTGTATGATATGGTAGAAGGGACATGGGTGGCTGCCGGGGTGTTGTGGGGGTTAAAACGAGTTAGTATCCAATTTGTCTTGTTAAAAGGAGAGTATACTTTTGATAGATTGGAGCACCTTGAATCCTCCAAAAGTATGCCAGGAAACAGACCCAAATGAAGAAAAATAATGGTATCTTGTTGCCTGGAATAGTTTAAAGGAATCATTATCTCCACAAATGTCAGAACTATACCTCCCTTTAACACGAGAGCGATGTACTTTCACGAGGTATAATAATAATAGGAATCCAGGTCTGTTTTGGATAATGTTTAAGCCTGATGGAGTAAATTAAACGAACTCAAGTAAGTGTATAAGACAGGATAAAAAAGTGCTGTAATTGCTTCACTGGCTGATACATTTATGTCTGATGTTTCGAAACTTCAACAAGACTGTACAGAAATCTTGAAACTATAGATAAATTGTGTTCATTTAATATATATCACCTCATAGCTCACCCCAACCCCAACCCCCTTCATTGATGTCATATACGTCAAGGGTATTTACTCTGGTATTTACTCAGTTACTTTACGGTCGAGTGTGAGAGCTTAGATATTTTTCACGTCGTCTTCTGTACAACTTCCTGCTTGGCTTCCGTTAGAGGTCAACCACCCTCGCCTCTCAGTGCCTCGAGGTCACCCGGCTCTGGTGTGTCGTGTTTCTTGTGTGTCGTGTTTCTTGTGTGTCGTTGTTTCTTGTGTGTCGTGTTTCTTGTGTGTCGTGTTTCTTGTGTGTCGTTGTTTCTTGTGTGTCGTGTTTCTTGTGTGTCGTGTTTCTTGTGTGTCGTTGTTTCTTGTGTGTGGTTGTTTCTTGTGTGTCGTGTTTCTTGTGTGTCGTTGTTTCTTGTGTGTCGTTGTTTCTTGTGTGTCGTTGTTTCTTGTGTGTCGTTGTTTCTTGTGTGTCGTTGTTTCTTGTGTGTCGTTGTTTCTTGTGTGTCGTGTTTCTTGTGTGTCGTTGTTTCTTGTGTGTCGTGTTTCTTGTGTGTCGTTGTTTCTTGTGTGTCGTGTTTCTGGCGTGTCGTTGTTTCTTGTGTGTCGTGTTTCTTGTGTGTCGTGTTTCTTGTGTGTCGTGTTTCTGGCGTGTCGTTGTATCCATTGATTGTCACATCCTGCTTGTCACACGCACTAACTAGCGCGTGTCACACTGAGCGTAACAGTCGGTACCTTGCGTGTCACATTCACATGCTTGCCGTGTTCCTTTGCATGTCATGACCCTTTCGTGTCATATGATGGGCTGTTACACGATCTCCCTCAGATGTTACACGCCCACTCCTCACGCCCACCGTCACGATCACGTCACACCACTCACCACAAATTTAAAAACAGCTTAATAAATATATGAGAAAACATGAACACATATGCTGACTTAATATAATTGTATCGTGATATAAATATTATCACAACTATTGAATGTTTGTTTAAGTAAAGACGTAGATATACAGCAGATTTAAGTTTCAGAAAATGAATAATATTCTTTACACAGCTATATATATCACCAGCTCTGGGCCAGGCCAGGCTCGAGAACACAGTGAAAGCATATATAGAATAGAAAGGTCTACAGAACAATGGATTTACATGGTACTCTCGCTTGAGGGTGGGGGGGGGGTGCCTGTGGAAGGGAGGGTGGGGGGGGGTATGCTGGGAGGGAGGAGGACACACTGCAGGACCAGCTGGCCTGCACGGGTCCTGGCCGAGACACAGGGCACAGTAAAGGTACATATTATTACCAGGACACAAAAGAAAATAACTAGAATATATAAAGCCAAAACTTAGTGAACAACAGACTACACACACACACACACACACACACACACACACACACACACACACACACACACACACACACACACACACACACACACAAGGTCAGGATGCTCACCTAACACGCCAGGACAGACAAAACTCTAAAACTCAGAGGACACAGTATTATTCATGTACCACCATTTCTTCCCAGTACCTCTACCATAACCCAGTCCCACCTTATCCCAGTCCCACCTATACCAGTCCCACCTTATCCCAGTCCCACCTTATCCCAGTCCCACCTTATCCCAGTCCCACCTTATCCCAGTCCCACCTTATCCCAGTCCCACCTTATCCCAGTCCCACCTATACCAGTCCCACCTTATCCCAGTCCCACCTATACCAGTCCCACCTATACCAGTCCCACCTATACCAGTCCCACCTTATCCCAGTCCCACCTATACCAGTCCCACCTATACCAGTCCCACCTATACCAGTCCCACCTATACCAGTCCCACCTATACCAGTCCCACCTATACCAGTCCCACCTTATCCCAGTCCCACCTATACCAGTCCCACCTATACCAGTCCCACCTATACCAGTCCCACCTATACCAGTCCCACCTATACCAGTCCCACCTTGTCCCAGTCCCACCTATACCAGTCCCACCTATACCAGTCCCACCTTGTCCCAGTCCCACCTATACCAGTTCCACCTATACCAGTCCCACCTTGTCCCAGTCCCACCTATACCAGTCCCACCTATACCAGTCCCACCTATACCAGTCCCACCTTGTCCCAGTCCCACCTATACCAGTTCCACCTTATCCAGTCCCACCTTTTCCTAGTACCACCTCGTTCCAGTAGCATGCCATCTAGTAGTGTTCCCAGTACAGAATAACATCACCATATATTCTATCTCCACACACACACACACACACACACACACACACACACACACACACACACACATCCACTATCACCATACAAAGAAAACCACAGTATTATACTTTTGTGAGGAGGAGGAATAGGAGGAGGAGGAGGAGGAGTAGTAGGAGGAGGAAGAGGAGGAGGAGTAGAAGTAGGCGGAGGAGGAGGGAGAGAAATGGCAAGAGGAGGAGAACAAGAGGAGGTAGTGGTGGAGAGGAAGGGTAAGAGGAGAGGGTTAAGGAGGAGGTGGTGGTGTTGGTGGTGGTGGTGGTGATCATGTGGATGAGAATGAAGTGGACAGAGTGAAAAAGTAGGAGAGAGAGAGAGAGAGAGAGAGAGAGAGAGAGAGAGAGAGAGAGAGAGAGAGAAAGAGAGAGAGAGAGAGACAGAGAGAGAGAGACAGAGAGAAAGAGAGAGAGAAAGAGAAAGAGAGAGAGATAGTAAGTGATAGTAAGTAGATAGACAGACTGGTGGATAAAAGAGAGATCAATAGAGAATAGAGTAATTTATATATAAATAGATAGATAAATAAAATAATATATATATAGATAGATAGATAGAGTATATGTAAATAAAGAGACAAGGAGAGAGAATGAATGATTAGAAATAGAAAAAGAATACCTACCTGTGCAAGAGAAAGGAGTGATAAAAGAGAAATAGAAGGGAGGGAGAAAGATGGAGAAGGGGGAAGGAGAAGAGTTGTGGAGAGAAACATAATAAAGGAGGAGGAAGGGATAATGTGTGAAAGGTGATGGATAGACAGAGGGAGGGATAATGTTGGAGGCAGAGGGGAGAGAGAGAGTGATGAGAGAGAGAGAGAGAGAGAGAGAGAGAGAGAGAGAGAGAGAGAGAGAGAGAGAGAGAGAGAGAGAATGATGATGGAATCTAGACTAGATGGTCGGCATTTGACGAGAGAGAGAGAGAGAGGGGGGGGGAGAGAGGGTAAAGGGGAAGGAAGAGGAGGAATAAAAAGGCAAGAAGAAAAATGAAAAAAAAAGAAAAAAAGAAAGAGGAAGTGGAGGAAGTCATCGAACAGAATCAGAGAAAAGAATGTGGAGAGAAAGAGAATTGGAGGAAAGAAAGAAGGAAGGAAGGAAGGAAGGAAAAGTGTTGTGTGTGAGAGAAAGAGAGAAAGAGAGAGAGAGAGGAAGATAGGAAGCAGGCAGAAGGAAAAGAGAGAGGCAGAGGAAGGAGGGGAGAGTGAGTGGAAGAAAAGAAAAGAGGAGGAAGAGGAGGGGGAGGGACAAAAGAGGGAAGCGAGAGGAAGGAAGGAGGGTGGAGAAAGAATGGAGGAGGGCGGGACACTAAGAGAGGAGAGGAGAGGAGAGGAGGGAGGGAATGGTAAAGAGGGAGAGGTGGAAGAATGGTGAATAAAAGAAGAGAAAGGAGAGAAAATGAAGAAATACTGGAAAGGAGAGATGGAAGAATGGTGAATAAAGGAAGAGAAATGAGATAAAATGAAGAAATAGACTGGGAAAGAGCGATACAGAAAAAAAAAATACAGAAAGATTATGATTTAAGAGAGAAAAACTGACAGATAATAAACGACAGAGAAAGAAGAGAGTAAGAGAAAGAAAGAGGACGAGAGAGAAAGAGACAAAGAGGTCGGAAGAAAAAAAGAGAAAGTGAGTAAATGCAAGACAGAGAATACGAATTGGGTGGAATGGCGGACGGAGGGAAGAAAGGAGGAGGAGGAGGAGGAGGAGGAGGAGGAGTAGGAGGAGAGGATGTGAAGGAGAAGGAGTAGGAGGAGAGGATGTGGAGGGGGAGGGGGAGAGGAGGAGGGGGAGGAGAGGATGTGAAGGAGGATGTGGAGGAGGAGGAGTAGAGAAAGAGGGGGAAGAGGAGGAGGAGGAGGAGGAGGAGGAGAGAATGTGAAGGAGGATGAGGTAGGAGGAGGAGCCAGGAAGGGAAATTTGGCTGAAAATATAGTTACAAGAAGAAAGGTGAGGCAGAAGGAGAGTACAGACAGACACACAGACATATAGACAGACAAGGTAGATAGATAGACAGACAGGACAGACACGCAGACAAACAGGTAGACAAAATGACAGACATACAGACACACGTAAATGTAGAAACAGATAGGTAAACAAAAAGAAACATGAATAGAAACATACACGGAGAAGGAAACAGAAATATAGACAGAATCACAACAATCAAAAGAGGGATGATTGTGAGACGTGTAAAATTAGAAATAGGATAAGAGACAACGTAAGCTTGACTACTGGGTATGACTTTGTTCAAATAATATTATGTATATCTATATAGTGGATGTCACCCTGTCTTCCTTAATTAATAATAGGGAGGATGGTCAACTGTGATTAATAATTATTCCATACTGTAATTATATTATAGGCCCTCAGTTTATTTTTTATTTTTATTTTTATTATTTGTTTGTATAATATGGTGTGTGGTTTCCGTAGAGTTTATATAATTCCAAAGTGATGCCAAGTCTTGTATGAGTTTTAGATATTGACTTTTGACTTTGGGGGAGGAGAGAAGAAACTTGTAAATCGTAGTTCATATTATTATGTGTTTCCAATTTGCGACCGACTAACTTATTGGTGCAGTAGTTTGGGAAGAAAAAGTGGAAGAAGGGGAAGCAGAAGAAAGTAGGAAGGATGGATGGAAACGAGTAGAGAAAGAGAGCAGGAGGGTAGAAAAGAAAGGGAGGAAAAGAGAGAGAAACAAAACAAGGGAGTGGAAGATGCAACGAAGGAGGGAGGGAAGAGGATGAAAGAGGAAGGGTATAAAAGAAAGGAAGGAGGAGAGAGGAGAGAAAGGGAAGAGGAGAGAGAGAAAAGAGAGGGAGGTAAGACAAAACAAAAAAACAAGGAGGTTAGTGGAAGAAGCAAGGAAGGAGACAGGGAAGAAGAAGAAGAAGAAGAAGGAGTGAGAGAGGAAGAGGATGAAGGAGAGAGGGAGGGATGGATCGAGTGGAAGAAGCAAGGAGGGAGGGAGGGATCGAGTGGAAGAAGCAAGGAAGGAGTGAGGGAGGGAAAAGGATGAAGGAGAGAAGGAGGGATCGAGAAGGGGCGTCTACAAAGTTTGTGGGTGCTGAACTTTGAATGTGTTTTGGGACTGCTCTCTCCCGCCACCATTAACTCCTAAATCCACCTTCCTCTGCACACCTTTTTCAGTTTTATCATCATGAGTAAAGAATCACTAAAATACACGAAGAACAGCATAGCATTACTGTCTGGACTTTATTTATTCTTTTATATTATTATTTATTATCATTATTATTATTTTTATTATTATTGTTATTATTGTTATTATTATTATTATTATTATTATTATTATTATTATTTATTTATTTATTTATTTATTCATTTATTTATTTTTAAAGCTTGCTGTCCGGAACATCGAGTGAAATGAAATAAAAGTTCAGTCATCTTCTGTTGTGTGTGTGTGTCTGTGTGTGTGTGTGTCTGTCTGTGTGTCTGTGTGTGTGTGTGTGTGTGTGCAAGCGTTTGTGTGAGTTGCACGACTACTCAATTATTTCTTCTCCTGTCCAATCCGAGAATCCATATACAGTACATTTATGAGGAAATAAACACAGGCTTTACAAAAATGTCTCCTTGATCTCTTCTTTAGGGTCCCTATGGTTAGGGAAGTGAATCATGGTGCTGTATGGCTCGGGTTGGCAGCCCTGTGTGTGTGTGTGTGTGTGTGTGTGTGTGTGTGTGTGTGTGTGTGTGTGTGTGTGTGTTTGTGTGTATGTGTGTTACTGCTACATGTGTGTCAAAAGTTGTTGCTATAAACGAACAGAACATGTGGTTGGGAGTATTATGTTGTTAGAGTAAAAGTTATACTATTATCTTGGGATCTTTATCATAATTATTGTTTTGTGAAGGAGTTGTCAGTAATTTATTTTGAGGCTTAAAGTTCGTATATGTGTGAAAATATATATAGGTTCTGTGTGTATGAATAGATTGTGTGTGTGTGTTTATCTCTAAGGGTGAGCGGCGGCGGCGGCGTTGTTGTTGTTGTCTGTTCGGTTGGCATCTGCTGTCCCGGTGTTTATATAGGGGACTGGGAGGGAGGCGATCAATATTTTCACACACACACACACACACACACACACACACACACTGATACATATACAAGTATAATCACCCAGGCTTTTCCATCCACCACCACTATCACTACATTCTCTACACCCTACTGTACTTATTTCTCCTTTTCTCCAAACCATGCATCATCTATTGTTCTCCCTTCACTCACTCTCTCCCATCGACACCACTAATTCCTCTTTCCTTCATCACCACAAATTACTCACCTATCACCACCACTAAAACTATCTTTTCCTCCCCTTTCCTTCCACCTCCAGCCATCTTTCCCTGCCCTCTGTCCCTACATCCAACTCTCTTTACTTCCCCTTTCCTCCTCTCCCCTCTCCTCCTCCTTTCCCCTCTCCTCCTCATCCTCCTCTCCCCTCTCCTCCTCCTCTCCCCTCTCTTCCTCCTCCTCTCCCCCCCCTACTCCTCTCCCGTATGCACCACCAAGGGATCAAACTAGGCCTGCTTCCATTAAGGGGAGGGGGGCATTAGGCCTATAGAAGGAAGGAGGATGGTTGGCTCCTGTCAGTCAGATATCGAGAGGTTGGATGGGTAATAATAGTGTTGGGGTAAAATGTTGTCGTGTTGTGATATTGTTCCTGTTGGCTCTGTCTGTGTTTGTTTAGTCTGTAATTTTGGGGTCTTGGTTGTCGTTATCGTAATTAGTCATATCGGTATTTCATGGCGATAGGAGAGTTTGATTAATAGATAGATAGATAGATAGATAATGAGAGAGAGAACGAGAGCGAATAGAATAATGGATGTAGCAATATGGTAGAGACAGACAGAAAGACATACAGACAGAAAGACATACAGACATAAAGACAGGCGTGAAGTGCAGTGCAATGTAAGACAGTGACGTGTGAAGAAAGGTAGACTAAGGTCGTGTATGTAAGATAAGGAACGTGTATGTAGGCTTGGCGAGATAGGTCGATTCTCTCTACTGTAGGTGAACTCTCAACCCACCCTCATCTCACCACCGAAGCTCACCCTCCCCGGCAACCCCAGTGAGCTGAGGTGATGCGTTTAATGAAGGCGACCACTGCTGGGGGAGGCAAGGACGGAGAGGCGAGGTGAGGCGAGGAGAGGCGAGGGGAGAGGAAGACGGCGAGACGAGGCGAGGCGAAGGGAGGGGATGGGTCGTGAGGCAGAGAGAGAGCAATGAGGCCTGGGGACGACAGGAAGAGATATTGCTGAGAGATGCTTGAGGCAGGAAGTAGCGAAGAGAGCGTGTTAGAAAGAGGACAGAGTGTTGGAGGTAAGAGACAGAGCACAGTGGTTGATTAATTGAAGTTGAATGTAGAACAGTGACTGATACGAAGAGAGGTTGGAAATGTGGCTGTGATGTTGTTAAATGGGAGAAGACGGTATTTTAACTCTGAAAATCAAAAGTTTGTAATTGAGCGGAGGCTGAAGTATGAGACTGAAAAGTAGATGATGATATAGAAATGCAACATGTGTGAAACGAAGAAGGTTGTATTAAATTGAGACACAACAGAATATGTATAGGAACAACAATGGGCTTATGGGAGATTGGGAAAAGCTGAAAATTACCTTAGCGAAGTTTAAGAGGAAGAAATGAGTCGATCGAGAAGAAATATTTACAGTGGAGGGTAATTATCATGTCATTTCCAAACGTCATTCTATAATAATAAGAAAACAACAATCAGTGAGAGGATAGGAACTTAATCCCTCTGTAACTTAAGTGGGTGCTGGAGTAGGGGACAAGCTTGTGGGAGTTGGGGGGTGCGGGAATAGGGGGACAGGCTTCGGGGGGGTGGGGTACAAAGCCTGTGTGTCAAATTACAAGTGTGGGGTAACAGAGAAATACAAACATTATTACATTATTTGTTTTCTCTCTATTTTCTACCTATTTTCTCTCTATTTTCTACCTATTCTATTCCCTTTATCATTATGTATGTTCTCCTATTCTAATTGCCTACAGGAACTACAAAGAAATTTACAGCGTTGTCAAGTTCCTAATAATATAAACTGAAATTTGTTCCTGAAATGACACACATTTTAAGCAGTATAGTAAAAAAAATATTCACTTGTTTATTCAACTCTTGACCATATTATTTAAGTTTTCTATACCCGTACAATCTACATTTGTTATTGTTTTATTATTATTATTATTATTATTATTATTATTATTATTATTATTATATATTTATATATATATATATATATATATATATATATATATATATATATATATATATATATATATATATATATATATATATATATATATATATATATATATATATATATATATATATATATTTTTAGACTCTTACCTCCAACACAATGCATCACCTTTATGATATGTTTTCCCAAATAAATTATATTTTCATTGTTTTCAATATGTAAAATGTTATATATTGAATATTTAATTAAAGTATGACTGCCTGACTGTCAATATATTTACTGATCTATCAGTCAATTTATATACCTGTATTATTATCTACCTTATACTGTTTATATTATTTATATTATATTTTTATTATAAATATATTTTTTTTATTTATCCATTTATATCAGTCTAACTAAATATTTACCTCATAATATTTCACGTTTTGTCCCGTGTTATTTATCCCGTGTTCTCTCTCATAATGTGTTCCCTTTCTTGTGTTCTCTCTCCCGTTTTTCCTGTTCGTCTTCCCCTTGTTCCGTGTTCTCTCTCGGGAATTCCCTTCACTGTGTTCTCTGTTTCGTTTTTCGTGTTCATTTTCTGCGTGTCCCTTGTTCCGTGTTCACTTCTGCCCGTTCAGTGTTGGTGGTGCCGTTGGTTGGTCCTGTTGAGTGTCTACCTGTCGTCCCCCTGCCGTGTTGGGATATTCAAGCGGTGAATGTTTATGCTGGGCTGCTGGGCTCACTCCGGATCTCTCTCTCTGTCTCTCTCTCTCTCTCTCTCTCTCTCTCTCTCTCTCTCTCTCTCTCTCTCTCTCTCTCTCTCTCTCTCTCTCTCTCTCTCTCTGTCTGTCTCTGTGTCTGTGTCTGTGTCTGTCTCTGTCTCTGTCTCTGTCTCTGTCTCTGTCTCTGTCTCTGTCTCTCTCTCTCTCAATACAAAGCTTCATCTTTTTTGTCACCACCCTTTCCTCATCCTCCTTCATTATCATCATTATTCTACCCTTCCTTATCTGTTCATTATTCTCCCCTATTTCTACTCCTCATCCTCCCTTTACTCATTATCATTATTTTGTCTACCCTTCCTCAACTGGCCATCATCCTCTCCTCTTCCTATTATCCTTCTTTACCCTCCTCCTCCTCCTTCTCGTCTCTAACTTACTTCTTCATCTCCCTATCATTTCATTTCCTCACCTCATATCAACTCTCCTTCACCTCCCTCTTTTCCCCATGCCCTCTTCCTTATATTCTTCCTTCTTCTGCACTTCCTTCCTACCATTCTTTCTTCTCCACCTCCATTCTACCATTCCTCCTCCTCCCTGCACTTCCTCCATTTTCACAGTATCACATTTTGACGAGATTACAAGATCACGTTTACAGAAGCATTGCATTTCAGTTCAGTGTTCACAGTTTCGTTTTTATTGAAGGGAAAGTTTGTAGTGATGTCTTGTAGCATCGTTTGGAGGGTGCAGGAGACTCCATTTTTCACCCATAGATGTTCCCTATATTATATTATATACATTAATCTTATCCTAATGAAACTTCGCTTAGAAACAAAAGAAGATGAGGGGAGTGAGAGAGAGAGAGTGTGAGACTGCTGGTTGCCACTGTTACCTCCTCTCTCCCCTTCAACTTACTCTAATTAATTGATCACTGGAGGGGTCTTGGGGCTGTGTGGCTGAGGAGGGAAGGAGGATATTGAGAGGTACTGCTAGCGTTAGGGTGATAGAGACACGAACGAAAAAAAAAAACGAGGAATGGACATATAAAATGGTACAGGATGGGAGGAAAGGAAGGCAAGTGTATGTGGATAGATAGATAGATAGATAGATACTGTAGGTGGTAATGGGTGGTAGGGGGGGGAGAGATTAATATAGTGGGTATAGGAGGCTCAAGGTGTTGTCTATTGAAAGGATGAGTTTGTGTTGATGAGATGTGCAAAGGTAAATGAGGAGGAATGAGGTAAAGGAAAGCTGATTGGAGAAGTGTGAAAAGGATTGGAAAGATTGATGATGAGTTGGATGTAAAGGGATTAGGAATGAGGGAAGATATGATAGAGGTGATTGGAAGTGTTATAAAGAAACATAATTATTGTTTTTTTAAAGGGATTGGAGGAAAGTGAAGAAGATATAGAAGAAAAATCGTGGAGTGGGAGAAGACGAGTTTGAAGTAAGGGAAAGATTGATGGTGGTGGTGGGGCGGGGGGGCGGGGGGTGAGGAGGGGGGGAGACTACAGGAAGGAGGTGTGTGTATGTGTGTGTGTGTGTGTGTGGTTGGGAAATAATGTGGTGGTGAAGATACACTAGTTAATCATAATAATGGTATCATGGTATTATTTTTATATTCACAGACGTAACACATATTTTTGCTGTTTTTCGATTTTTTTATTTACCACCACCATCAACAACACTACCAAAAATGTTCATCACACCCATCACCACCACTATTCATTACCATCATTTTTACCACTACTCACCACCACCACTATCACTACCACCAACACACCACCACAATCATCACCACCAACACACCTCCACAAACACACCACCATAAACACACCACCAACACACCACCAACACACACAAACACTCACCACCACGAACACACCACCACTATCATCACCACAACTCACCACCATCAACAGCATCATCACCATCGGCTTTCATTGTGTGTTGGCCGCTACCCCCCTCCCCCATCCCCTCCCCACTAACCTACTAGCTGTCTCCTCTCCTTTGTTCTTTAGGTGAGCTCTCTTCATTCTCTCTCTCTCTCTCTCTCTCTCTCTCTCTCTCTCTCTCTCTCTCTCTCTCTCTCTCTCTGATCTGTGGTGGAGGAAGTGATCGGTTTGCTTCCTTCCTTTGCTTCCATCATTTATCATCTCTCCCAGGCACCTGCATTATTGCCAACCTTCCCTCCCCTCCACCTCACCTTCCCTCCACCTCACCTTCCTTTTCTTCCTTTTCGTCTCTCCCTCTCTCATTTTTCCTCCTTCCTTCCTACCTTCTTTTCCCTCACTTCTTCTCTTCCCTTCCCTTCCCTTCCCTAATTCTGTCTGTTTCCTTGTACAGTATGGAGGAATCAGTAGCTCACCACTGTACATACTCGCCCCCAAAACAGACGACCCCATTCCTTAACTCAATGTATGGTGGAAACTGTTGATGAGACAGATAACGTTAGACACTCACACATAAATCCAACCCCTGAATGAAAGAGCAGCGTGTGAGGCAGAGGATGGGTAGCTGGGTGGGTGAATGGATGAGAGAGTGAGGTGTGAGGCAGAGGATGGGTGGCTGGGTGGGTAAATGGATGAGAGTGGAGTGTGAGGCAGTGGGTGTGTGGGTGAATTAAAGAACTGGGTGTGTGGGTGAATGAAAGAGGTGGGTGTGTGGGTGGGAAGCAGACGGGACGAAGATAACCATCCATCTGATAACTATAGCATATGTGCGAGGAAAGGGTAGATAGCATGAGAGAGAGAGAGAAAGGGAGAGAGAGAGAGAGACGGAGAGGGAGTGTGTGTATGGGTGGGTGTGAGAGGAGAGAATGGGGATGGGTATGTACCGTCTGTGTGTGTGTGTGAGAGAGACGGAAGACACACACACACTCACACACACACACACACATACACACACAAAAAACACACACACACAAAACACACATACACAAAACACACATACACACACACACAAAACACACACACACAAAACACACACACACGGTTTTGTTGCCTGTGTGCTTTTGTCTCCTGGGAACCGTGTACACACATTCACATCCCCGCCTGTAATTTGTGTCGCCTGAGCCACTCGCCTTATCGATCCGGAGCGGCGAAGCGAACCGACCAACGACCGACCAACCAACCGACCAACCAACGACCGACCGACCAACCAACAACCGACCGACCAACCGACCGACCAACCAGAATGCAAGATGTTATACCTTTTTTCTTCAAGGTATAGAGGAAGTGAATTGCCTTTATATACACTTCCTCTCTTTATGTACATTGTAATTGTTTTATCTTATTCTTATGTTTTATAACTTTAGTTGGTTATGACATATTTTACTTTCTTGCTTGTAGAGTCACCTGAACTCCTTTTATTGAATCCAAATGCCCAGGAAAACTAAGTACGCTAATATTTTTTTTTTTTTACCATCTAACTCTGTTGAAGTAATATGTCAACATCATCCTCTCCTCTTCCTATTATCCTTCTTTACCCTCCTCCTCCTTCTCGTCTCTTAACTTATTTTTTCATCTCGCTAATAATGTTGTTGTTCTATTGCTTGAAATAGTTTGGAGAATTCAGTTGCTCTAAATTTACCAACACCGTAATATTCTCCCTAACCCCTTCGCTTCATTCGGCTTGGATGTACCTTTCCTGACCAGTTATTATTAGGACGAAATTTACACATACCCCTGGAGATCTTACATGATGGTATTCCTGCTCAAGTATTTCATTCACAACACACATTGCATCACACCACGTCACACACGACACATCCACCTTTTTACTTTTCCTTCCCTTCCCCAAATTTTAATAAGAGGAGTGCAGGTAGTAATGCAGGGCTTCACCTCACACTGACAAGACACACACACACACACACACACACACACACACACACACACACACACACGCACGCACGCACGCACGCACGCACGCACGCACGCACGCACGCACGCACGCACGCACGCACGCACGCACGCACGCACTCACTCACTCACTCACTCACTCACTCACTCACTCACTCACTCACTCACTCACTCACTCACTCACTCACTCACTCACTCACTCACTCACTCACTCACTCCCCGCCATTCATACATCACTCACATCTTTCCGACAAGGGTGAATGAAGAACTTGTGTCACAGGACATAGATAAATAAATATTTCTACTTCCTGAAGGTGTGTGTGTGTGTTTCTGTGTGTCTGTATGTGTTTCTGTGTGTGTTTTTTTTTTTTTTTTTTTTTTTTTTTTTATATGATCCGACACTGGACATAGGCTTAATCAAGCCCGTTATCGTGGCCCAGGTCAACTGATGTGTGTGTGTGTGTGTTTGTGATTTTCTGTTCGATTCGTGTTTAGAATCATTCGTTGCTTAGATCCAGAGAAGTAAGGTGACCTCGAACTCCTGGAAATAAATTGAGTACGAACACGTTGTAAACTATATGCAAGTATATACGAACATCCTGGAAATGAAAGTTAAACATGACGAACCTGTTAAGAAAAACAAAAACTACACTAAGATATAACAAAGAAAAACTGAACACGAACTTCCTGGAAATACAAGAAGGCACTAACATCCTGCATGGAAATAAAACCGAGCTCGTACGTCCTTGGAATAGAAAACAGGAGCGCCCCCTTCATCCCCCCCACCCCACCCCACCCCCGGCTCCGTGAGTGGGATGGGAAGAGCACCTCTAGAGACCCCCCTGCTGCCATTGAGGGACCCCCGTCAGGAAGCCTCGCCGCCCCCCAGCCGGATACCCCAGGAAAAGTTCTGAGCCCGAGGTATTTCCGGCCGCTGCTCCTCCCATGACTTTTGCCCGGCCATGAAGGGAAGGGAAGAGGAGGAGGAGGAGGAGGAGGAGGAGGAGGAGGTGGAGATGGTAAAGGAGGAGGAGGAGGAGGAGGAGGAGGTAGAAGAGGAGGAGGAGGTAGAAGAGGAGGAGGAGGTAGAAGAGGAGGAGGAGGTAGAAGAGGAGGATGAGGTAGAGGAGGAGAAGGAGGGTGAATACAGTGCTGCAGGAAAGTGTGTGTGTGAGATAGAGAGAGAGAGGGGGGTGGTGGAAAGAGAGAGAAATAGAGATAGCTAGAATTAGTTTGATATATGCTGAGTTAGACTTATAGTTAATGAGGTAAAGACAGAAAATTAAATGAGAGAAAAAGAGGAAGAGAGAAGGAGAGAGACAAAGCGAGAGAGTAAGAGAGAGAACTTGAAAGAAGGCGAGAGGAACTGGAGAGATAGCACTAACATAGGACGAAGGGAAAGGTTTATGGAGAGAGCAAGAGAGAGAGAGAGAGAGAGAGAAAGACAGACTAACAGGCAGAGTGAGTGAGTGAGTGAGATAAGAGAGAACACCATCCAGCCAACAGAGCAAGAAGAGACCAACTAAAGAGAGACAGACAAGAAAAAAGGACAGAAAGATGGAAACGTAAAGGAAACATTAAAGCCATGCAGAATAACACATTGAAATGCAGTTATGAAAAATGAAAAATAGCAGACGAATAGCCTAAACTTACGATAGACTGGAATATACACCAGAACAGAAGTAAACACAACAGGATTGGAAACTTGAAGGAAGGAAAAAAGCTCTGCAACGAGATTAAAAAGTATTTGAGCAATAGATTGAGCACATGACGAGATAAAAAAAAGTACAGTCTAGATATAAGAACAGAATATGAATGTTCAGTAGAATAAGAAGTTTACTAGTATACGAACAGGGAAACATCACATTGCAAGACTGGAAACGTAAGAGTGAGCAGAAGACACCAATACACTATCTATATATCATACTTAAAACAAATATACTATCACACTTAAAACAAATAATACAAGTGGAAGAAGCAAAAACCGAGGAGTAAAAATTCCGTATATAAAAAGAATGAAAGGCATGTGACAAGAGGACGAGAGAACACATTACGAGATAAAACTCTACAGAAAACATTGCAAGCGGGGAAGCATTGCAAGAAGACAAGAAAACACTTCAACGGGGAGGAAGGAGAGAGAAAGAGAGAGAGAGAGGAAGAAGAGAAAGAGAAGAAAGAATGGATGAGAAAATAGTGCCGGTAGGAAGATGGAAGGAAGGGAGGGAGGGAGGGAGGGAAGGAAGGAAGGAGGAGAAAAGATGGGGAATTGTTTACAGGAAAAAGGATGAAACTGAGGAAAGATTGAGTTGAAGGAGGAAGTCGGGTGGAACAAGAGATGGAGGAGGAGGTGGAGGTGGAGGAGGAGGAGGAGAAAGAGGAGGAGGAGGATTGTAGTGGATTTCAAACAACAACACATCAATTGGTCCTTACGAGTTTACATGTGCAAGGAGTCTTTTGTCATTGAACTACGAGGAAGACGACAAAGAAAATATATAAAACAAAAAGATAGATCAGGGGAAGGAGGAGGAGGAGAAGAAGAAGAAAACTAAAAGGAAGAAAAGAAATGGAACAGAATCGCAACCAATGATTAGAGCAACAGGTTTGATGGTGTTTGATTATTGATTAAAAAAACATCCTAACTCGTGTACTTGTATGATGGAAGGTTGGTAAAAGGGAAGAGAGGGGGAAAAGAAAAATAGAAAATTATAAAAGAATGAGTAGTAGTAGTAGTAATAGTAATAGTAGGAGGAGGTGGGAGAAGATAGAAATGGAAGGAGAGAGATAGAGGAGAGGAGAGGAAGAGTTTGAGAGGATAAAATGAAAGAGGGGAAGAACACAAGAGGAAGAGAAGCCATGGAGGAGAGGAGGAAAGGAAGGGAGTTAGGCAAAGTGAGAGAGCGAGGGATTACAGGAGAGAGAGAGGGAGAGAGAGAGAGAGGGAGAGGGGAGGAGGGGGGGAGTGTGTTGGTGTAGTAAAGGAGAGTAGAAAGGTAGGGAGGGAGTTGAGGAAAAGAGAATAGGAGGGAAGGTAGAGAGAGTGTTGGTGTGGGAAGGGAGGAAAGAAAAGGGTAGAGATGTAAGGAGGATAGAAGAGGGTAGGGATGTAAGGAGGAAGGAAGAGGGTAGGGAGTGTGTAGATGTGGGTAAGGAGGATAGAAGAGGGTAGGAAGTGTGTGGGTGTGGGTAAGGAGGATAGAAGAGGGTAAGGATGTAAGGAGGATAGAAGAGGGTAGGGCTGCAGTGTGTTGGAGGATGAGGATGACATGAGGAGTGTGGAAACTTGAATTATGCACTACTGGAAACCCATTGATTACAACAGACCTCAGCAGCACTCAGGAATGATATAGCAAGGGGAGGAAGAGGAAGAGGATGATAATGAGGAAGAGAAGGAGAAACGAGAAGACAAAGATAATGAGTAGAAGGAGGAGGAGGAGAAAGAAAAAAATAATTGTAGGAGGAGGAGAAGGAGAAACGAGAAGAGAAAGATAATAGTAGTAAGAGGAGGAGGAGGAGAAAGAAGAGAAAGATAATGAGAAGGAGGAGGAAGATAATGTCAAAAAGGAGGAGGAGGAGGAGGAAATGATGGGATGCAGGAGAAGGACAATAAAATTAAGAAAAAATATGAAAACAGATGGTGGAGGAGCACTCGAAAGAAGAGGACGTGGAGAAGGGAAAAAACGAAGCAGAACTGTATGACGATATTAACAAGGCGAAGAAATGGAAAAGAAAAGGAGGAGGAGGAGGAGGAAGATACGACAAATCATTAAAAGGAGGTAAAACTGCAGCATACGTAAAGATTTAGGAGAAGGAAGAGGAGGAGGAGGAGAAGGAGGAGAAGGAAATAAAGTAAGAGAGAGATTGAAAAACAAGAGAGTGAGTGGTGACCGATATATTGAAGCGAATACGAATGTCAAGGATAAAGGAATGAAATGGAGAAATGAGAGAGAGAGAGAGAGAGAGAGAGAGAGAGAGAGAGAGAAAGTGAAAGTGAAGGAGGTGGTATAGAGTGGGGAGGGAAGGAGAGCGTGAAATGGGAGGGAGGGAGAGGGGAAGGGAAGGAGGGGAAAAGAATAATGAGTCTTTTTTTAAAATAAGTTATGGTAAGGGGTTGAAACTGAATAGGAAGGAAGCACCAGTGAATAGAAGAGAAGAGAAGACAAGAAAAAAAAAGAATAATAGAAAGAAAGGATGATTAAAAAAAAGAGATGACGAGAGAGAGAGAGAGAGAGAGAGAGAGAGAGAGAGAGAGAGAGAGAGAGAGAGAGAGAGGGAGAGAGAGTAGAGGAAAAAGTATAATGGAATGGGGGAGGGAGGAGAGGATGAAGGATGAAGGACAGTGCTGGAGGAGGATGGTGTGTGACAGAAGGAAAGTTTGAAGGATGGCGATGTGGAGGTTGGAAGAGGGAGTGAAGGATGACCATGTTTGGGGTGGAGAAATGGATGGAGGAGTGGGGGTGGAATGGATGGTGGAGGGAATTGATGAAGGAGTGGGGGTGGAGGTGATAGGTGGGGTTGGAGGGAAGGGATGGAGGGAGGGAAGGGAACGGGATGGGTGGGGGTGGAATGAATAGATGGAGGAATGGATGGAGGAGTGGGGGTTGGAGGGATGGGGGTGGGGGTTGGAGGGATGGGGGTGAGTTTTGTCCTCCAGTGGACCGTGAGGGGGGACAAGCAGGAGCAACGGCCGGGTATGGATTATTGATGCCCCCCTTAATCCCCCTCCCCCCCTCCCCCCTCCCTAACCCTCGTATCCCTCCTATGTCCATCACACCCTTTCCCTCACCCCTTCCCATAAACACCCCTTACTTCCCCTTTCTCTCCCCTTCTACGTTAACCCCCTTTTTCCTCCTCTTTCTTTTCTTTCTTTTCCATTCTTTTTCCTCCTTTGCCCATTCGTTTTTCTTCCCTGTCCCTTCTTCCCCCTCTCTTCCTTCTGACGTTATTCACCTTCTTTTCCCCTTGTCTTTCTCATTCCTCTTCCCCTTGTCTTTCTCATTCCTCTCATCCCCTTGTCTCTCTTCCATCATTCACTCTCATTATCTCCATCACCCCACCTACCTACCTACCTACCCACCCACCCCTCTCCGGTTCTCCCTCTCCCGTATCGTTTCCTTCCCCTCTATTCTCCATCACCATTCTCTCCTCCCTCCCTCCCCTCACCATTCTCGAAAGGACCAGTAGGTCAGTTGCTGGTTGAATGTCCTTTGTAATACTTTTTAAAAATTCTCTCCTCCCTCCCTATTCCATTCACCCTCCCTCCCTCACCATTGAATTCTCCCTCCCTCTCTCACCATTCCCTTCCTTCACCATTCCCTCCTTCCACCATTCCTTCCTCCCTCACCATTCCCTTCTCCCTCCCTCCCTCACCATTCCCTTCTTCCTTCACCATTCCCTACTTCCTCTCTGCCCCCTCCTCCCCCAGAGAGGATAGTGTCATGTGACACGTTCGACACCAGGTCCCAGGGGGTGGAGAGAGGGAGGGGAGGAAAGTGGAGCAAAGTGGAGGAAGTGGAGAGCAGAAGTGAGAGGAAGGGAAAGATAGGAAGGAGACCAGATAGGATGGAGAGGATGGAGGAAAACAGACGAGAAGAGGAGGGAGAGTGAAGTGGCGGAAAAACTTGAGGGAGGGAAGCAGAGAGAGGGGGAGGAAAGGAAGGAAGTAAGTTAGGAAAAGAATGGAGAAGAGACTGAGAAAGGGAAAAGGGGAGAAGAGACAGAGAGAAAGAAAGGGGGAGAAGTAACAGAGGGAATGTAGGGAAAGGAGGGGACTGAGGGGGAAGGGAGGGAGGAGATATAAATAGAAAAATATCAGGAGAGCCATGAGAGAACTGGCCTCTTCCAGCATCCACATAGTCTACGGGTTTCACACTCCACATTTCATTCACTCACACTTACCCAGTCATGTCTATTTTTTCATCTCTCTCTCTCTCTATCTATCTATCTATCTATCTATCTATTTATCTATCTATCTATCTATCTATCTCTCTCCTAATCATTCCCTCACCCCTCAATCACTCCTTTTCCCCAACAACCCCTCCTTCCCCAATCACTCACTCCTTCCTCACCTCCCCAATCACTCACTCCTCCCTCTACTCCCCAATCACTCACTCCTTCCTCACCTCCCCAATCACTCACTCCTCCCTCTACTCCCCAATCACTCACTCCTTCCTCACCTCCCCAATCACTCACTCCTCCCTCTACTCCCCAATCACTCACTCCTTCCTCACCTCCCCAATCACTCACTCCTCCCTCTACTCCCCAATCACTCACTCCTTCCTCACCTCCCCAATCACTCACTCCTCCCTCTACTCCCCAATCACTCACTCCTCCCTCTACTCCCCAATCACTCACTCCTTCCCTCCCCTCCTCCCCAAACAACTTCAAGCCTATCCATGGAGCCACTGCCTGCCCCCGACCACAGCCTGCCCCCCGACCACTGCCTGCCCCCCGACCACTGCCTGCCCCCCGACCACTGCCTGCCCCCCGACCACTGCCTGCCCCCCGACCACTGCCTGCCCCCCGACCACTGCCTGCCCCCCGACCACTGCCTGCCCCCCGACCACTGCCTGCCCCCCGACCACTGCCTGCCCCCCGACCACTGCCTGCCCCCCGACCACTGCCTGCCCCCCGACCACTGCCTGCCCCCCGACCACTGCCTGCCCCCCGACCACTGCCTGCCCCCCGACCACTGCCTGCCCCCCGACCACTGCCTGCCCCCCGACCACTGCCTGCCCCCCGACCACTGCCTGCCCCCCGACCACTGCCTGCCCCCCGACCACTGCCTGCCCCCCGACCACTGCCTGCCCCCCGACCACAGCCTGCCCCCCGATCACTGCCTGCCCCCCGACCACTGCCTGCCCCCCGACCACTGCCTGCCCCCCGACCACTGCCTGCCCCCCGACCACTGCCTGCCCCCCGACCACTGCCTGCCCCCCGACCACTGCCTGCCTCTCTTAATTAGCACCAGAGGGCAGCAGGACCACATCACATTACCTCCCACGTCACCCACTCACATGTCTTCTCAAAACATCTTCTTCCCCCACCCAATCATCTCTTCCCCAATCCTTCTCTCCAATCTCCTCCTCCTCTTCCCCCAATCTTCTTTTCTCCTTCTCTTCCCCCCAATCTCCTCCTCTCCCCCCCCCCCCACTATTGCTTTAAATCTATTCCTCATTCACATCTTTCCAAACCCTTTTAAATTCCTTTCCAACCTCTTGACCCTTCTCTAACCTCCTAACTCCTCTCTAACCCCTAACCCCTCCTCTACCCACCCCCACCCTCCTCAGTCTATTGTGTATTGCCTTTTTTTTAAAACCCCTAATAACAAAATCTCTTCCCACTCTAAACCCTTCATGTCTCCCCATCTTCCTTTCAATTCCCAACCCTTCCTTATTACTCATAGTCATCCAAACCTTCCCAGCCTCTTCGTCCCAACCTCCTTCTCTTCCCAACTTCATCTTTCTTCTCCAACTTCCTTTCTTATCCAAACTCCTTTCCAACCATTCTTCCTCCCAATCCGTTCCCCTTTCCGATCTTATCCTCTTTACAATCTGTTCCTCTTTCCAATCCTATCCTCTTTCCAATCTGTTCCTCTTGCCCAATCTCTCCTCTTCCCAAACCTCTCCCATTTCCCAATCTCCTCCTCGTCCCCAATCTCTTATCAAACTCTCCTTCCTGTTCCACCGCACCCCAACCTCTCCCCCCCCCCTCAAAGCCACCAACCCCTCCCCCTTTCTCTCCAAGCCACCGACCCCTCCCCCCTTTCTCTCCAAGCCACCAACCCCCGCCCCCCTTTCTCTCCAAGCCACCGATTCCCCCCTCCCTCCCCCCCCCTCCCCGCGGCCACTGCTCGTGTTAATTACCGGTGTGGTGGAGGGAGCATGTGAGGGTCCACGCTACCTACCTACCTACCTACCTGCCCCTCACCTGCCCTGTCACCGCCTACCTCCACCACCCGCTAATGAGCTCCGTCACACTATATCGTCCCTGTGTGTACACCTCGTCACACCACCACACACACACACACACACACCTACACTACCTACATACATATGAACACACATACTCAAATGTACTATACATGCATTGGAACAAATTGATTCATTCATACACGCCGATAAACATAATAACAAACCGTGTTTCATTATTATTATTATTGTTATTATTATTATTATTATTATTATTATTATTATTATTATAGTACACACACAGTCACGCATGGACATGTGTAGACACACGTACAGTCGGCCTCAGGAATCCGTATACACCACCGTCACATCAATGATTCG
>JAWZYT010000485.1:370000-455000 GCA_034508575.1 Petrolisthes manimaculis | reverse complement strand
CATCCAGGGAGATATTTTTTTTTCAGGGGGGAGGAGACCACATCATGCAGGGCAAAGACCTTCTAACACACACACGTTAAATATAAAGACTTAGTTTCAACAACGAAATATATTTTATCTTGGAACTTAATTTAAATGGAAATGCAAGGTTTCATCAATTAAATACCAACACGGTTTTACCAATTACTTTTTAATACATATACATATTTATTTATTTTTATCTGAAATCAAATAATTAGCATTACTTTATTATTATGGATAATATGCATCAGTTACGAAAATAAGTATATTATTGTACAGCAGTATGATAATGTACAGTTGCCCAAGGAAAGACTGCAACTGTACGTTCTTGAATCTTGTGTATATCAGTACTGTATGTTGGACATGGTTATATAATTATTTTTTTTAACACATCGATAATTAAAAAGTTTTGTTTCCTCGGTAAATCATTATAATTATTTCTGTCACAGAGGAATAATTTTTAGTTCAAAGATGTCAACAGCTGGTCATTATATTGTTCTGATATACTGTATTATACTCAGATGGCTCAGTCAAATCAGGTCTGGTAAGTCACTTGGTCTAGGTAAATAGATTTCAGTAAGTCAGAAAAAAGGAGACAAGTCAGTCAGTCAAGTCTGTTCAGAAATATCAATTAAAGTTAGTCATCCAGATCAGTCTGCTTATGTCAGACTCTTGGGGTTGTCAGTTCAGGCTAGTTACATCACATTGGTGAGGTAATGTTAAAGGGAGGGTATGAATGGCGGGGAGGTGGAGTGAAGGCAAGTTGTTGGAGTATATCAATATTGTTGTTGTTGATGGCCAGGGCTGAATGACTCTCTATATGTACATGAACCCTATGTTTAGAATAGAAGATAAATGTAAACAAG
This sequence comes from Petrolisthes manimaculis, assembly GCA_034508575.1. NCBI lineage: Eukaryota > Metazoa > Arthropoda > Malacostraca > Decapoda > Porcellanidae > Petrolisthes > Petrolisthes manimaculis. The sequence goes on along the minus strand of JAWZYT010000485.1, from coordinate 454,113 downwards.
TACTACACACACACACCAACACACACACACACCAGCACACACCAGCACACACACACACACACCAACACACACCAACACACACACACACACACACACACACACGTCCCCTCGAATAGAAGATTGCATCGGAGGGAAGCGAGCAACAACTGAAGCAAGAGATAACAAAAAAAAATCCTTCACAACACAAGAAGTAAAAAGGGAGGCGGAGCAGCAGCAACAAGGGAGGGAAAGTGTGATTGAAACAGAAAGGGATCAGGAAAGCTTTGTGAATGATGAACAGTTGGAAGGTTGTGCTGCATGGGGATTAAGAGGCAGGGAGTGAGTGGCCAAAGAAGAGAGTGGTGGTGGTTTGGGAAGGAACGAGTGCATGGTGAAGAGAGTGGTAGTGGTGTTGTTGTTGTAAACAAGAACATGAAAGAAAACCCTTCAAAAGCTCCGGCTCTTAATGATTCAAGTGAAATAATAAAATATCCATATGTAAAGGTCTCAAAAATATTAATTATGTTTTATCTGGATTTTCGTATTCATATGGTTATATTGAAATTTTGAAAATGAACCCTTTTTATTGAGGGTGAACCCCTCGGTTGAACCCCCTCTCGGTTGAACCCCCTCTCGGTTGAACCTCTTAAATACTGGTTGAACCCCTTTTAAGAAGTGGTCACCCCAAGAAGAATTTTTTTTTATAATAATAATAAATGATTCAATGTCGGTAAAAGAAAATGGATGGGATGAAGAGAGTGAGTGAGTGAGTGATTTGAACCCCTTTTAAGAAGTGGTCGCCCCAAGAAGAACAATAATTCGGATAAAACCTAGAGCTCTCGGCTTAGGCCGGAGCTAAAAATGATCTTCCCACCTTCACTATCTATGCCTGGCGACCAGAACAACTGCCATTATCTGAGCTTATAATCGGATCAAAGATAATAACTGCGTGACTACGGTTACACCAAGATTCACCTCTATAAGAGTAAGAATAAGAAATTAAGGAGAAATAGAAAAATAGAAAAGTAAAGGTGAAATTCGTTGGATTGTGTCATCAAATAATAGAGAAATGGATGAGTTGTGGAATATGAGGCACATGACTATGACACCAACCCATAACTCCATTTCAGAGTTACTGTTGGCAGCATAAAGCCGCTCTGACTCCTTAAAGACTACTAATAAGGACACTCATAAGGACACCCATAAGGACACTCATAAGGACACCCATAAGGACACTCATAAGGACACTCATACGCCCAATAAGAGCATTGGTCGGTGGTGTACTAATAATTGATTGATATATATTAGGCGCCGCAACATCGAGGTCCTATAGCGCCAGAAAAGGGTGATAGAGAGGTGTGATAGCAAACAGGAAGGAAATGAAAAGATGGTGTACTAATAGATGTTTGAGTGGCATTTCCTCGTTTCTCAAGGTTCCCAAACAAACAACTCCCAGGAAGACTCATCATCAGCTAACAACACCTTGGGTCTCTCAGTGTTGATGAAATAGCCCTCCCAGTTCCAGCACAGCAACGTCGTTTGAACAATAAAATATGTACGGCATATTTGTGGTGCTTATAACACACACACACACACACACACACACACACACACACACACACACACACAGTAACACCAAGCAGTAAATTCATTGTCTTGTTAACTCGGCTGATAAAGCAATTAACATGCACCATTACCCTCGTCTTATTCACGCTACCAATTTTAAGGTGTTTGGTCACAAGCCACACCAATAACATTTACCTAATTTCATAAACGCACGCTTCAATAATGTTTTGCTGCGAGTTACCAGTGTTGGAACAGTAATTATTATTATTTTTTTAATGTATTATGCATTTCATCTGATGGTAGTGAAGTGTGATTCATGCTATATTTCCTGGGGTTAAGTACATCATTGCTTGCTTGCTGGCTGGCAGGAAATTGTTGTGTGAGAGAAAGCAAGAGTTATTATCATTATTTACATTTTCATTATTTTGGAAGTTGTTGTTCATATCATTGTTATTATTATTATTATATTATTTTATATTATTGTCTTCGTCATATTTACTGTTATTATTATTATTATGATGATGATGGTGGTAGTGATAGTTATGGTGTTGTTGGTGATGATGTGGATGGTGGTGATGGACGCTTAGGTATTGTTGTTGTTGTTGTTGTTGTTGTTGTTGGTGGTGGTGGTGGTGGACGTAGAATTAAAGGTGGAGCTATTGTTTGTTTTGCTAGTTGCAGACGTGGAGGTGATAGTGGTGCTGGTGGTAGTGATGACGGTGATGGTGATGTTGTTTGGTGGTAGTGGTGACGGTAGCCACAGCTGTGTAGTAGTAGTAGTAGTGGTGGTGGTAGTGGTGGAGTGTACAGATGTGAGGAGTCAACAGTTTACAATACAGACTCCATCAAAAAGCATCTCATTTCTCTCCACTCGTAATGAAATGGATAAAGATGTCCTCTGTTCAACTCTCGACGTATATAAGGCTTTGGTGTCTAAGCACGTACGTAGGTAGGAAGGTAGATAGATAGGTGGTTGATTGGCTGATTAGGTAGGTATGTATGTATTTGCGTAGTTAGGTAGGTAGGTTGGAATTAGTAGGTAGGTGGTTGTTTAGTTAGTTGGTTAGTTAGGTAGGTAGGTAGGTAAGTAATCAGTGAGTATTACAGTCAGGAAGAAAAATAGTCATGTATGATGCAAGTTAGTTCATTAGTCAGTCAGTCAGACAGGCAGGCAGTCAGGCAGGCAGTCAGTTAATCGGTTTAGTTATTCGAGATGTTAGTCAGTCAGTCAAAATCAACATCTAAGCTTTAAGTTGGTTGGAAGAGTAATTAATTATTTAGAAAGTAATTATTTGTTATTAAAAATTAAAATTGGTAACAGTGGAAATTTAATAGTTTAGAGATACGATAAGCTCCTGTCATTAATTTGGTAAACTCATCATGCAAAAAAGTATAAATATATTGAGGGAAAATAGTTAGTTGGAATATTTGTTAGTTAGTCCATTATAGTTGGGAAGAATTATACAGTCATCTGATGGCACACACACACACACACACACACACACACACACACACACACACATTGTCAACCAGTATACGCATTATCTTGTGTACTGAAGAAGATGAGTGAAGCTGGTGAATCACCTCCACGTCTGGTGTGAGAGATGAGTGAACGTTTGTGAGACTAAGAAGTGAGACAGACAGACAGACAGAGGGACAAACAAACAGACAGAGAGAGAGAGGGAGAGAGAGAGAGACAGACAGAGAGTGTGATTGTGAGCGCTGTAACACTTGTGAGACAATGAAGGAGAGAGGTAGAATAGAACGATAATAATAATAATAATAATAATAATAATAATAATATGTGTGACATGTAGAGATTAAACAACACCTGAAGAATAGTATGAAAAGGGGATGTAAGCTGAAATTTACTACTGCAGAGCAAAATAAGAAGATATATAAATACATAAATTATATAAATATATATATTGGGGAACAATGAGGGTTGGAAGAGGAAATATGTGGAGATTATTGAAATGAATGATTGCATGTGTGAGTGCTGCAACACCTGAGGCAGAGGAATTGAAAAATAAGTGTGAGTGGGAATTGAAAAGTGTGAGTGAGGAGGGTTGTGAGTGCAATACCTGAGGGACAGTGAGGCGGTGAGTGAGTGAGTGAGAGAGTGAGAAGTGTGTGTAACTACTGCACCACCTGAGGGAGAGTGAGTGAGTGAATGAGTGACTGAGAAAGTGTGGTGAATGAGAGAGTGAGTGAGAGAGTGAGAAGTGTGTGTGTGACTTCCGCAACACCTGAGGGAGAGTGAGTGAGAGAGTGAGAAGTGTGTGTTCGTACCGCAACACCTGAGGGGCGTGGGCGTGGGCGTGGGGGTGGGCGTGGCCGGGTGGCACCTGTGTGGAGTGGCGCAGCTGCCGTGGCGGGACTGGCGGCGGAACTAGGGGGGTGGAGGGAGGGGGGAGAGGGGGGAGTGAGAGTTGGATGGAGAGAAAAAGGGGGGAGGAGAGAGAGACAGAGAGAGAGAGAGAGAGAGGAAGTGAATGGTGAGAAAAAATATGGAGGGAAAGATGGGGATGTGAATGGAGAGAGAGAGAGAGAGAATAGATAAATGGAGGAATTGGAATAGTGAATAGATTGATGGAGAAATGAATGCGGAAGGGAAGTGAGAGGTACAGTTGGTGGAGAGGGAGAGTGGGGAGAGTGAGGGGACATGCTACAGTAGAGAGAGGGGAGGGAGATTAGGATCAAGCTAGAGAGAGAGACAGAGGGGGAAAGGAGGGAGGGAGGGAGGGGAAATCATACGTGTAGGGCTGGATGGAAGGGAGTCAGGGTAAGGGGAGAGGCTGGAGGGAGGCAAGAGAGGGGAGATAGGTGAATGAGGGGAGAGGTTAGAAGTGAATTGAGAGAGGAGAGAATGGAAACGAGGAGGTAAAGAGGGGGAGGTAGGAGCAGGTAGATGAAGGGAGAAGTTGGAGGTGAGGAAATGGAGCAGGGTGTGAGGGGAGGAGAGGGAGGGGAGAGGAGGGTAAGAGGCTGTAGGGGAAAGGTGAGGTTGGGTTATAGGTTGGTGTGAAAGGTTTGTGAGCCAGATTGGAGTATAGGGAATATGGAGTTAAGGTATATAGGGAAGAGAAGGGGTCGAGGCTTAGGAAAGGAAAAGGGGGACAGACTGGTGAGGTGGGGTTTGGTTGGAGTGGAGAGCGATTGTGGGGGGGGAGTACAGGGGACAGCATGGGGTGGTGCGGGGGGAGGGATTAAGCTGGGATGGAGGGGGGGAAGGGGAAGGGGGTATAAGCCAGTGTGTGGGGGAAATGAAGATGGGGTGATCTGAGGGGGGGTACAAGGGGTTAAGCTTTTGGAAGGGGGTGGAGAGGGGGTGAATAGAAGGGGGGAGGGGTTCGGGGTGAGATGGAGAGGGGGGTGAGAGGGAGGGAGGGCACAAGGTAAACTTGTGTTGAGGGGATGGAGGGGGGGGTAAATGGAGGAGAGTGAGGGTGATTAGCAGAGGGTGGGGTGCTGGAGTTAAGCTTGTATTGGGGGTGGGTAGGGGGGTGAGTAGAAGAGGGGAGGGGGGGGCAGAGGTTAAGCTTGTGTTGGGGGTAGGGGGGTGATGCTGGGGGTGGGTAGGAGGGTGAGTAGAAGAGGGGAGGAGTGGGGGGCAGAGGTTAAGCTTGTGTTGGGGGTGGGGGGGGGGGGGGTGTCGGGGTGTGAGGGCTGGACAAGGATGAAGGACGAGATGGATGCAACACTGTGAGAACAATTGGTACACGACAGAACGAGGACAGAATGGAACGGCTACAGAAGAGGCTGAGGACAGAGTGGAATGGGTACAGCAGAGACTGAGGACAGAGTGGAACGGCTACGGTCCCTCCTGTACTCGTTCCACTCGAGGACAGAGTGGAACGGGTACAGAAGAGACCGAGGACAGAGTGGAACGGCTACATGACAGAACGAGGACGGAGTGGAACAGATATAAGACAGAAGAAAGTGAAATGGAACAGGTCCCTATATACTTCCTTCCCTATCTCCTTATATTCCTTTCCTATCCCTAACCCCTACCCTATCCCTAACCCTTACCCTATCCCTACCCTATCCCTAACCCCTACCCTATCCACTAACCCCTACCCTATCCACTAACCCCTACCCTATCCCCTTCCCTATCCCCTCCCTGTGCCTTGTTATGAGAGGGATAGACAGAGGGAAGCACCAGCAGGGCTCTTGTAGGCTAAATATGAGAGTAGGACTGATGGAGCAACACATCTGACCTTCTCATTCTTCTTGTTCTTGTTGTTGTTTCTCCTGTTGGTGTCGTTGATGTTTGGGTTTTGATGTTGCTGTAGTTGTTGTTGTTTTGATGTTGTTCTTTTGATGTTTCTGTTGGTGATTTTTTTATGTTTGTTTTATTTTTATTTATTTTTTTTTATTATTATTTTTTTTTTTGGTGGTCGTTGTTCCTCTGCCATGCTTCATTATCACGCCTACCCCAAAGTCCCCTTCCTTCTGACATCCCATTTCACACCTGCTACCCTCCTTCCCTGTCATCCCATACTTTAAAAATAGTGTAATCAATATTTTTTTTTATTTATGCAGCAACTTTCTGTACTTATACCACATCAGTGATATATTTACCATACGGATTGCTATCATTCCTTTTTTTAATTATTGTGTTCTGCCTGGCACTATAATAATTATATATTTAATCTGATCTCCAAGTGTTAAAACAATTTTATAATTTACTGATATTTTAATAATAACTATCAAGTTCTGCATTCTTAACTAATAATTTTTTTTTTTATAAAGTAGCATTTATTTTTTTCTGTAATGTGCTCGTAAAGTTTCGAATATATATTTTTATAAATGTCTTTTGTAAACATTGAAACATTTGAAACATGTTCCATTTACTATCTGTGGCTTGGACATATATAGTAATTTACTATCCATGTGCTTGATATTTATCCATATTTTTACTGTGTACAATGTGTTGGAGCGACTCTGAGTATTTAAAGTGAAGCGGGAGGTGAGAGACAGTCAGGTGACAGGAACAGGTGGCAAGCTCCCCTGACTGGATAAAAATGTAACGAGGCAGGTGAAGGTGAAGGTGAAGGTGAAGGTGGAGGTGAAGGTGAAGGTGAAGGTGAAGGTGAAGGTGAAGGTGAAGGTGGAGGTGAAGGTGAAGGTGGAGGTGAAGGTGAAGGTGAAGGAGGAGGTGGAAGTGGAGGTGGAGGTGGAAGTGGAGGTGAAGGTGAAGGTGGAAGTGGAAGTGGAGGTGAAAGTGAAGGTGGAAGTGAAGGTGAAGGTGGAGGTGGAGGTGGGGAACATCTGCCATCCAGTCATTACTTTCACAATATTGTTTCCACAACACTTTCTGTCTGTGTGTATGTCTGTGTGTTGCTAGTGCATTTGTAATTATACTCTGTTAGATTTAGAAATATATGTGAATGGATAAAGAGATAAATTGCCAGGAATATAGGTAGAGTTTTATCATTATACAAACATACATGATACAGACACAATGATTGATTGATTGATAGACGGTTATATTAATAATTATTATCAAGTGAGTGAGTGAGCGAGAACAATTTAATCAATCAGGAAAGGAGAAAGAATAACAGACAAACAGGGTTACACAGAGAGAAATACACTCACTCTTCCCTACATCTTCTCATGCCATTCTTTTCCATCCCTTCCCATTTTCACCCTAACCTAACTTAGCAAGAAAACATTTAAAAACAAGAACATGAAGGAAAACCCTTCAAAAGCTCCGTCTCTTAATGATTCAAGTGAAATGAGTGAGTGAGTGAGTTGAACCCCTTTTAAGAAATGGTCGCCCCAAGAAGAATGAGTGAGTGAGTGAGTCAGTTGAACCTCTTTTAAGAAGTTGTCGCCCCAAGAAGAAGAACAAGAACAATAATTACGATAAGACCTAGAGCTCTCGGCTTAGGCCGGAGCTAAAAATGCTCACGGCAACTGGGGAAATGTATAGAGAGAAATGATGAGCAAGACAGTAGTCGTGTCCAAATACATTTATGAACAAATTTGATTCATAACAAATAATTCGACCTTTGTTTATACTGTTGTTGTGGTTTGGATTCCATAGTGGTTCGTTTCATGTTAGTAATTATCAGGCAGAACGACGACACGACATTTGCCTTACATTGCATAATTATGGTCCAAAAGACCAACAATCACTTCCTTACTCACCCGTTCTCAATCCACCAGGAGTCAGCGAGTAATAGAATGTGTTGGCCAAGGTCACGGCTGTCATATTCTCTAGTGTCGTGAGTTCTACTACAGTAAATTATGAGTTCCTTGGTAATTTGGCATTGTGAGTCAGTTAAGCATAGTGCTCGGTGCAGTGTGTGTATGTTTGAATTTCACCTGTGTGTGTGTGTGTGTGTGTGTGTGTGTGTGTGTTTGTGTGTTTGTGTGTGTGTGTGTGAATAGCACGTTGAGTACTCTTTGTAGCACACTTGAAAATGTATACATTATTATACATTTACACCGACAGATAATGAGTTCATTATGCTATTTATGACACTGACATGGATATCATTAGCGCTTGGAAAGATTTAAGAATTATGGAAATTAATGACCTAAGTCAACAGGGTAGTCTGGTGTATTGATAATTAGTACTGAATATGTAAGTAAAGTAATACAGTATAGTACAACAGTTCATTCAAGTATCTGGTAGTAGAGTGTGGATTGCTACAACACAACTAACTGCTCTTAACACACACACACACACAAAAAAAAAAAAAAAAAAAAAATGCTGTGTTAATAAACATGAGCAAGTTACTCCATCTAGCCAAGATCTGGTGATCGTACTGTGGACAGTTTGAATACAGTGGTGGTGGAGGTGTGGAGGTTGTAGTGCAGAGTTCGTTGATTATGTAGATTTTGTTGTGTGGGGGTTGTTGTGGAAAAATCGTAGTCCCGAAGTCGTAGTGTGGAAGTGTTCGTGGTATGGAAGTGGTCGTATTGTTGATGTCGTACTGTGGAAGGGTGGTAGTTTGTAAGTCGTAGTGCAAAAGTCAGTGGTGTGGTGGTAGGAGTGTGGAGGGAGGCTGTGACTGTGGCTGTGGCTGTGGCTCTGGCTCTGGCTCTGAGGTCGTAGATGTCACCGCCACCCGTAAAAATGTGTGATTAGCTCCCCAAGGACCACTGGCCGGTGGTCTGGGAAAAGGGCTACTGCTGGTTGTGGTGGTGGTGGTGAAGGGCTGGAAGAAGGGGTTGGGGAGCAGGGAAAGGCTGGGGACTGTTGACTGAAGAGGGCTGGGATAAGGCTAAAGAGGGTTGAGGTACATCGAGGAAGAGGGTTAGGATGAGGATAAATAAGGTTGGAATATGGAAGAAGAGGGTTAGGACAGAGCTGAAAAGGATGAACCAAATTAATATTAATAATAATAATATCTACCGTATATTAAGGACCCTGTGATCGTAGATGGGAATTGGGAGCTTCTGTTTCCTACCGACTATGTCATGAAACACGCTCCATCCATATATGGGTGGTGTTTCGTGGCAATATTTGAAGGATTCAGTTACCTCCAATTTTTTTTATTACATCACAGGATCCCTTAAGCTGAAGTTACATGTGCCAGGTCGACCATCTATAATTCCATACCATTTCTTTTGACTGTGGTTATCCATGTTACGATACTGAAGTTTCTAAAACTTAGTGTCAGTAAAACGTTTTGTGTTGGGTTAGTCGTTCTCATAAGGACCTGTGGGTGCGTGGGTGGATTAATTGAAGCGTGTCCACTGATTGTCAGATCATTAATGTGGTTTTTAATGGTTGGTCTACGTATGTGTGTCTGTCTGTGTCTAAAGAAAATCAAAGAAGATAGACTTAAGTCAATATGAACTATATTCGAGTACATGGAATGGATAAGGTAACATCACTATCCCCAACCACCACCACTACCACTAACACCCCCACCACCACCACTACCACTAACACCCCCACCACCACCACTACTACCACTAACACCCCCACCACCACCACTAACACCCCCACCACCACTACCACCACTACCACCCCCACCACCACCACTACCACTAACACCCCCACCCCCACCCCCAGCACAATGACCCAGCAGATGGCAGACGAGGCTATCTTTGGGGTCATTAAACACTCCCTGTATAACACTACCCCGTTACTCCACCACAACTGCCGTTATATCCCCCTGGCCTGCTGTGGTTACGAGTCTGGAGAAGAAGGTAACCATAACCCACATGTACCTCACCACCAACGTAATAACCACAACTTATTGTACTTATTGCAGTCATTGTTCATAGTCCATCTGTGGTCATTATAATGGTTTGATTGCTGTGATATCCTCGACCCATTACTGTGATATCCACGACCCACTACGGTAATATCCACGACCCATTGCTGTGATATCCACGACCCATTGCTGTGATATCCACGACCCATTGCTGTGATATCCTCGACCCATTGCTGTGATATCCACGACCCATTGCTGTGATATCCACGACCCATTGCTGTGATATCCACGACCCATTGCTGTGATATCCACGACCCATTGCTGTGATATCCACGACCCATTGCTGTGATATCCACGACCCATTGCTGTGATATCCACGACCCATTGCTGTGATATCCACGACCCATTGCTGTGATATCCACGACCCACTGCTGTGATATCCACGACCCACTACGGTAATATCCACAACCCACTGCTGTAATTATCAATGACCGTCCCATGAGCCACCCACCAGCTGTAATGAACCATTTTTAGCCCGTGATGGTTTGGCCCTGCGCCGGATTAGCGTGTTTTTGCTCCAGTTCCGGAGTGGCGCATTTCGGCTCACCGGACTCTCTAAACCGGACTCGCTCCATCGCCGTTGGAAAGATTTACAAGAGCATGAATGGCCGTGCTTGGAAAATGAACCTAAATTGGAAAAAATACACACATACACACACAAACACGGACATTCAAACGGTATACACCCACACACACACACGGACATTCATATGGTTTGAGGAGTACACACACACACACACACACAGACACACACACACACATACAGATTTGGGAGTGGGTTTTATCGTGAGTGCTTTTGTGGTGGGTCACTGTGTATAGAGGAGGTTTGATGGCAATATATTCCACTTGTATATAGAGGCACGGATTCTTTAATTTAAGGGAACATTTTGTGTTGGTAATTCTGGAGCAACTGAATCCTCCTAGCTATTACCAAGCAACAGAACACCATTATTTTTGCCCCTCTAGTCCTGTTTCCTTACATACTTTGGAGGAATCAAGGCACTCCAATGTACCAAAAAAGAATTACCACCTTAAGAGAACATTTTCTAGTTGGCAAATGGGAAGGCTACTGATTCCTCCAAACTATGCCTGAAAACAGACACCCTTAATGGTACTAATAGGGTGTCTGTTTATTTGCATAGTTTGGAGGAATCGGAGACTTTTCAATACACCAATAATAGTCCCCCTCGATTTAATCCCAAAGTCTATGATTCTAATACCCAACTCATATAATTATATCTTATTAACATTACGACGTGATTATTGTCAAAGTTACACAAACAAAATAACAATATGGTTTTCTCTAAGATGATTTGGTTTTGACTCAGTTTTAATAATGAGTTTCCGAAGCAGTTAGGATTGTATCTATCAAGGGGATGGATACTACAGTGTGGATAAATCCGGAGCAAAGTATTCCTCCAAACTGCCCACCTTTATTTTAGTTCATCTGATTCTGTTTCCTGAAATACTTTGGAGGAATCAAGGCTCTCCAATATACCAAAACTATACTAATTGTAACTATGAGTAATACTCCCCATGCAGGTCCCACATTTCACTGTTGAATCTGTTGCTTTTAATTTGAAAATAATCATATAAATCCTCCAATTAAAGTCAGTCGGATCGAGTCTAAATGAACATGGCAAGATGAAGTTGTCGTGTGAAGATTAACGTAATGAATGGTGGTGTCAGCATTGAGGTACATGTAGCCTTGGGGAGCCCGATGGTACTTAGGAATTCAAACACCGGGTCGGAAGCCTTACACCCGTAGTTTTAAAAAAATTGAGGGCCCTTACTGGAGCTCTATGAACCCTCCAAATAATCCAGGCTACAAAACGCTTCAGAGTTTCGAATAGGGAATCTGTTGCCTGGAGTAGTTTGGAGAATTCATAGAACTCCAGTAAGGGCCATCATTTTTTTTTAAACTACGGGTCCACAGTCCACACTCACCAAACCAATGTCACTTATTCTTTATTAAGTGACATTGGACCAAACAACCAACTTTTCTACGCCAGTGATACGTATGATGTGGGAGATGCTTTTTTTCAGATTCACATTGGTACCGAAACATAAAAAAAAAAACGGATTTTTTTTTATCGCTTAAGTACAATATTGAAAGGTGCAAATGTGTGTGTGTCTATGTGTAGGTCGCGTTTATGTTGGTGCGTAGGTATATTTCTGTGTGTGTGTGTGTGTGTGTGTGTGTGTGTGTGTGTGTGTGTGTGTGTGTGTGTGTGCTCGCTTAGATTCGGTGAAGTAGTTAATTCCTTGCTAAAAATTCGACAGCTGGATGTGGTTGAGTGGGTCGAGTGCCAACAGATAATTCAGTAAACATCCCCCCCCCCTTTTTTTTTCTTTTCTTCTTTTACAGTGTGTGTATTATTTTTATATATTTATTAATTTATTTCTTTACTTCACTGGTTATAACTGATCCGAAAATGATGTGCAAATATGGGACTTAATTTTTCCCAATCTAAAAACATCTTGGCATAAAAAAAAACTCAACTACTGAAGTAATATTGCTTGATAATATTATTGGCTAAATCACTCACAATTCAGTCACCAATTGATACGATTTCCACGAACTGATATGTAGAAAAATACAGATAAGTTAACCATATAATTAGGAGATACTGAAGACGCTACATATACGTTTGATGAGCCATATATCCTTTAGTAGTCTATATATAGGGAAGGATATTATAATGTTACCATCTGGTGCAGGTAGAAGGAGTAATTATGTAGATGAAGAGACCATTTGGGTGAGATGTTATTGACGACATCTGAGGTCAAGAGAAAGGCAGACTGTTTGTGTGTGTGTTTGTGTGTGTGTGTTTGTGTGTGTGTGAGAGAGAGAGAGAGAGAGAGAGAGAGAAGTTGTTGTCTTATATAGGTATAGTGTATTTTCATAAATCGTATATTTTTTAGCCTTCTTTTGACTGCATCAGCTGCTGCTTCTCTTCTAATACTCTTGTAATATATTATTATACACAGTTCATTTTTATTATAGTTAAGGTGTTAATATGCTTCCTCGTCCAATACTGTGTTCATATTGTCTGTTCATATTATAATTATTAAATAGTGTGGTGGTAAATATACTTTAAAAATTTACGCTGTAAGGTAAAAATTTAGGCTGTAAGAAGACATCCCTGTGGAGGTTTAATTTAGTGTTGGTAAATCTGGAGCAGCTGATTCCTCCAAACTATTCCAAGCAACAGTCTAACATTATTTTTATTAGTGTGGTCTTGTTTCGTGGCATATGTAGAAGGAATCAAGTTACTCCAATGTACCATAAACATAATATTCGCCCCTTGAAGATGGTGTTGTTGTTAGGGTGTTGAAATGTTAAATGATATTGTACTGTGTGTTTCATCTTTTGTCAGAATTGGGGCTTCATGGTGATACTAACAATATTGGAGATTTCATTCATGAGATACAAACCCATAACTGCCTGATACCAGCTCTATTTTTTTTTTCTTTACTGTCAGGCAGAAATAAGTAGTTTGCAATGGACCACGACCCCGTATATAAATATGTAAGTAGATTGTTAAATGTAATAATTGTGGAGAGCTGGACGTGTGTGTGTGTGTGTGTGTGTGTGTGTGTGTGTGTGTGTGTGTGTGTGTGTGTGTGTGTGTGTGTGTGTGTGTGTGTGTAGAGTTGAGTCTTTGGAGCATATTTTACCTGCATATAATTATGTTGGGAAGCAGGGAGCGGTGGTAACACAAATACAGTGAGGTAGGGAAATGGTGTATTATACATGTGTGAAAATATGTGTGTTGGTTCTTAGGGCCCAAAAGGCATAAGGAGCTTTGTATTAATTATTCAGGCACGAACATCAGGTGGAACGAGAAATTAAGCAGCTTGCTGGAAAAGCTTGCCTGTTGTTCAATGTAACGTTGTTGTTGTTATAGCCCGTTTTTTGTAATGGATTTGTTGTTGTAATACGTACACGTTGTTGTTGGTGGTGTAGCATGATATTAGTAATGTTGTTGTTTGTTGTGTATTGTTGTTGAAGTTGTTATTTTTAGTTGTCTTGTCTCATCAGAGAATCACATACATGTAAAAGGTGCCATGGTTATATATGCATTTACACACATACACAAAATTATCTACATTCACACAAGCACATAAATAAATAAAACAATATAAATATTCGTAGACTAATACACTTAGATTAATATGTAACCACGACACACACACACACACACACACACACACACACACACATATATATATATAAGCACGTTGTCATTCATAAGTACACACAGATGTTCTTACATAAACACGAACATGTTCATGTAGTTACGTACACTACATACACACACAGATACGTAAACTGTATATATATATATTCACACACGGAAACACATCGAGCAAAATATCATAATAACCCCCCCCCACACACACACACACATACACACACTCCCAACGCACAAGGAAAAAACTCGCACAGGCTGGCACACACACGCAAACACACACAAAAAGTCCCTGGTAAATCATACTAACATTCACACAGCGATATTATATTTTCCATTTATGTGTGTAAAGTATAAAACGCTGTTGTGCCTCGACTCCCCCCCTCCTCCCTACCCCTCCCCCACTCCATGCAGGGGGGAGGGAAGGGGATTGGTGGGGGGAGAGGGAAGGAGGTTGGTGTGGGGAAGTGTGTATGTGTGTGTGTGTGTGTGTGTGTGTGTGTGTGTGTGTGTGTGTGCGTGTGTGTGCTTTTTCTATGGGTGTGGAAGCAAGGGAGAATAAATAGCAAGTGTTGAGAAGGAATATAATGATGCGTGTGTAATTGTAATAATGTTTAAGTGTGTGTGTGTGTGTGTGTGTGTGTTCTTGCTTTGGGAGGAGGATAGGGGTAGGTGGTGAGGTAAAGTACAGAGAAAAAATTTGTTTGTATGAGTGTGCCAGCTAAAGCCTGTGTGTGTGTGTGTGTGTGTGTGTGTGTGTGTGTGTACCAGGAGGGAGTTAGAGAGGGGACGGATGGACTGATGGGGGGGGGGGGAGGCAGAGGGTCGAGTCAGGTCGGGTCGTGTCGAATCGGAGTCGGACTGGAGTGAAAAAATAAAATACAATATAATATATGAAATAAAAAAGAAAAGAAAAAAAGATGGTTTATAAAATAGGGACTGATGTGTGCGTGTGTGTGTGTGTGTGTGTGTGTGTGTGTGTGTGTGTGTGTGTGTGTGTGTGTGTGTGTGTCTGTGTGTGTGTGTGTGTGTGTGTGTGTATCCATCTGTTTATTTCATTCTGGGAGCGGCGCGGGAATAATAGTTATGATGATGTTTTTCACCCTTGGCAGTAAAGCGGCGTGGGGAGTTGAGTGCCAGCGAGTGCCGTGTTGACTGAGCGTGACTTCCGTTCCCTTCAGGTGCCCACCAGCCTACCGTCCCTCCCTCGTCCCGAACCCCCTTCTCTTACCCCCCCGCCCCGCACACACGCTTAGCCCCTTGGTAAATAAATGGTTACGAAAAGGTGGGGTATAAAAGAGGGAGAAAGGGAAGGAAGGAAGGATATAGAGAGGAAGAGGGGAAGTGGAAGGAGGAATGAGGGAGGAGGGAAGAAAGTAGGGAAGAGGAAGGAGGTGAAAAAAGGAAAGAGGGAGATAGAGAGGAAAGGAAAGGAGGAGGGAAGGGAAGAGGAAAGAAGTGAAAAAAAAAAGAGCGAGATGGGGAGGAAAGAAAAGGAGGAGGGGAAGGAAGAGGAAGGAAATTAAAAAGGAAAGAGAGAGATAGGGAGGAAAGGAAAGGAGAGAATGAAGGATTGAGGGAGGAAGAAGGGAAGTGAAAGGCAAGATGGGAAAGATGGATAGGAGGAAGGGAAAACAGGAAAGTGGGAGGAAGTGAAAGAAAGAAAGGGGGAGGAAGTGGAAGCAGGAAAAAGAGGGGAAAGGGGGAAGAAGAGAACTGAAGGGAATTGGATGGAGTTTGAAGAGATATATGTAGGGAAATGGAGAGGGAGGGAGGGAAAGTGTGAGTGCATGGAGGGAGGGGAAGGAAATTATCGTGTGTGAGGGATTAGAAGAGGTAAACATTTGTGGAACCAGTAGCCAACCATTAGCATCCAATTCACTGACATAGCACAAGGCCCTTCAGATAATCGTAATGGTGAGTAAAATTGACTTAAGAGGTGTGGAATATGAAGGCATGGATAAGTCAGGGTCAGGGGAGGAGTGGAAGGCAAATCGTGGTTGAGGAGTAAAATATTAGCCTTGAGGTGGAGAAAATCTTGGGTGAGAGGGATATTTTACTGAGGTTTTGTGTGTGTTGCTTAGTACACATGCGGTCGAATGTGTGTGTGTGTGTGTGGAGAGAGAGAGAGAGAGAGAGAGAGAGAGAGAGAGAGAGAGAGAGAGAGAGAGAATGTGTATGTGTGTGTGTGAATGAACATGCACTTTTGCTTGTCCTCATATTCCGACCCATTACCGTTTCCAGCGTGAGGGGAGCCAAGGGGTGTGTGTGTATGTGATTTTTTTTTTTTTTTTTTTTACGGTATATATATAGGCTTCACATTCGGCAGACTTACTTTTTTCAAACCAATCACTCCATTGTCATTGTTTGTCTTAGTATGTACAGGTAGATACAAAGTTGACATAGATTCCAGTTTGCCACCAATACACAAAACTAGCATTTTTATTGAAGGCAAATGAATAATACTTATATGTTATCATGAAATGCCATTGGTCACGGCAGGAAGGAGGGTAAGGATATATAAATTACTAGCTGAAATAACCTATCCGATATGGGACTCGAACCTGTACCGGTAGTGGACAGATTACTATTCTCAAAAGTTTCGAACAGTCTCCCAAATTTGAGAAGTTCCCCCTGAACATGTGAGCCACGTTTTCTGTGCATGAAATGTTTACACCGGCACCATATCCTGTTCAACTTAACACTCTTACGTTATACAGGGTGTTCCATAAATATTCTGAACAAATTGTACTGCATGAACACGTAAAGTTGTTCAGGAAATTATAGACACCCTAAATGTGAAAGTAAGTGATGTATATGTAGCCTTCTCTAAAAAAAATTACATATTTAATAGCAGCCGATTATAACTAATGTCCTTTATCAATAGCATATTTTGCAAGAGTATAATTTTCACTCTGTAGTAAACTTTGGAAATGTGTATATTAACTAATGACTTTATTAGGAAGATACAAACCGACTGATAACATCGTGTTTAACGGTGTGTCTTCTTACATGAAATTTTTGTATTACTATGTAGCCTAACCGAGATGATTACTTCGACTAACTATGAACCAAACTAGATACTGTATGCAAGCCAATTCTGTTATCATTATTACTATTATTATTATTATTATTATTATTATTATTATTATTTAAAGCCTTATAAAATATTCGAGCAGCCGTAAGAATATCGGTCATACAATACCATATCGAACATTTTAAAGCACTACATGTTGCACAGATGAAGGAACTAACTGGCAGCATGTTTGTAGAGTTACGCAAGTGTTAGTACGTGCTGGTGCTGACGCCCTGCCCTGCCCTTCCCTTCCTCCAGCTGCCGGGGAGGGACCAGTTGCCCATTCACCATTTTTGTGGCCAATGCCTTAATTTTCCAAAGTTATTGAATATTTTTAGAAGTAGTGGAATTGGCTGTAACGGTTTGTGTGCAAGGAAATCTTTAATATGTACTAGTTTTTTCTACAAATTTCTTTACAAATGTTTATATATACTCTAATCTCTTCATAATAAGAACAAAATTGGCATCAGTACGTTAGGAAACTTGGCGCCTACCTACAGTCTTGGCCTAAAGTTATCGAAACACAAGAAGCTCAAAATGTGATATTAAAGTTTTGACCGAATATGACCGAATTGATCAAAACTATGAACAACCTTGGACTCATTTTGTAGTTAAGTGTTGACACATACACTATAGTCAGGAAGTAACAGGAGTACAGCCGGCGAAGGTAAACAAACTTGTGTGTGTGACTGTTCCACTCTACACTATCTAAAAAATGTGGTGATGCAGGACTCTTGAAACTTGGGAATGGTTTGTATTAATGTGTTTGTTATATGAACACTGTACTATTACGATGCATACAGTCTTATCTATAACCATATGTGAATTATATAGACAGTTGTAGTTAAGTGTTACTGAAGGGCATGAAAATAAGAATTACTTTTCGTGAGTGTACAGTCGTTGTCAAAAGTACTGCCTCCTATGTTACTTGGAAAGCCTTGAAATTCACAACGCTGCTATTAGGTATAAATACTACCAAAGTCTATGAATCCCAGGGCTAATAGTCAATGAAAAGTGAGAACTGCATCAAGAATCTGAGAACCTGCACAATAAGAATTGATAGTCAGACGTGGAAAATACGAGACCTTTGATAGACACTGTATAAACCTCTTGGCTGCCAACCGTACGAGGTGTGGGTAATGACCGTCGCCACCAAGGTCAATGTCAAACAGCAGTGTTACCAGCAGTGACAATAACACGCATAATATCGCTGGTTTCGAAACTCGGTGGCAGGTAAATTGTGCCATTCTCCTGCTGATTTTTCTTTTTAAACAATTATTTATTACTAATGATAGAAGAGTCTTGTCAATATCCATCAGCAGTACTTACAATAGACAATTACATAAGAAAAGTTTGAATTTCCTTGGCAACTTCTCAAGATTGGGCGAGAACAACAACAGCCCTCGCCTTCATAGTTGCCATCACATCACATCACCCTGACACCCTCCCTGCCAGACTGCCAGCACTCGCCGGTCTGTGTGGGTTGTTTGTACTCGCAGGTGTAGTCTGAGTAGGAGAAAGTCAGAGATGGGGGCGGCAGTTGTTGAATTTCAATAAGGTGAATGAAGAGTAGTAATAGTAGTAAGAGAAAGGGTTGTTTTAGGGCGGCATAGGTAGATAAAGGTATAATCGACGTTTAATATTGTTACATAAATACCGATGCACAGGTACAGTGTCTTACCAAGCGGAACAACCCCCCCCCCCATCAGCGGTACTCCAAAGGCTAGCATGGCACGGGGATATGGTGTTTGTTACAACATCAGCCACAGTTGTATTTTACGTTATGTTATTAATTTTAGGTTATGGTATTTATTAATATTACAGAAAGCTATCGAATCCTTGTTATGAAAAGGAAACAGAGCTCACACAGGCCGAGCAGTTGAAGAACACAGAACACCTCTCCCTATACCGTTCGAAACTTGGGAAGGTTACAAACCATCGCTGCGACTAGGACTGGTTCTCTCTCCACCAGCTAAAATGTCCATGTAAGTTTGGTACAGACGTCATGGTGTGTCAGTCTACGTGCTGACTCTCACGGTGCTACACCTATAATTAGTATACAAAGACAAACTATGTATCGAAAAGCAGAACTATATAGTAATGATAGATGAGATGACTGTTGATTTCTTCAGTTTTAATACAGTAATCGCTATAATATTATTAGTAATAGCGTTGTTGTTGTTGTTGTTTTCTTTCTTACCATGACAGACATAATATAATCGGTTATCATATTTATTTACTAAACTCCTTTATAAAAAATACTGAAGAACGTGTAGCAAATGGGAAAAGTATGACAGGATACAGACAGCGAGGAGTCACATGTGTCCCTATTAGGCGGAGAAGGGAGGATGACGTCACTTATCCTCCCCCTTCCTTCACCCCCACCCCCTCCTCTACTAGTGGTGGTAGTGGTGGTGGTGTAGTGTCTTGGTATGTGGGGTGGGTGGCACAGTAGTATACATTCCCAAGCATAAAGGGCAACATTCCAAGTCCAAACCAAATGACTATATACTATTGACCAAGTTTCCTCCCCGATGTTGTGTGATTCTTTGAGGCTACAGTATTGTTGAAACTGTCAGGCTTAGTAAGTTGGTATTTATATTATACTGAACACATTAATAGGCCTTATGAATTTACATACAACACCACAAACAATACCTCGGTTCATAAAAGTAAAAATGCTATTGTCTCTGTTATTCTGCCCGATGGTCGTGTTTAGGGTGTTGAAAAATAGGATTATTATGCCAACGAACACGACCGGATGTTGCTTCAGTTCTGGTTACGAAACACGGATTTGTTATGTGTAAATTTAGACTAGTTGATGAAGAGCTTAAACACACATGCATAATACTGTATATCATAACCAGTTGTTGCTCTTGACGTCTGTAAGGAAAAAATGAGACAGAATACATTGTTGTTGATAGTTCGTATTAACTCAGTTTATATACGCAACGGGAACTATAAAGTTAAAGTGGTATTATTATATCAAGTATACAATCAGGTCTCACTCTTTGTCACACCGTACGTAATCTCAGTACGACACTCTGTTTGAGGGGAAATTACAGTGTTGGTAAATCTGGAGCAACTGATTCCTCCAAGTTATTCCAAGCAACAGGCCACCATTATTTATGCTAATCTGGTCTTGTTGCCTGGCATGGTGTAAAGGAAAGAATATTTAAAGAAACATAATGACGAACATACAATTCATACATACATACATACATACATGATCCACCGTGGCACAGCAAACAAACTGCACTCTTATAACCTTCCCTTGTCCTTCACTTTAACATCTGTGACCTTTCAACTTCCTTCCTCCCTAGAATCCACTCTCCCCCAAGTCCTTCTCACTCTTTCGTGTCTCAACCACACACACACACACACACACACACACACACACACATACACACACATACACACACACACACACACACACACACACAGAGGGGAAGAGATGAATGGGTTTATGATGCCCCTTCGATCACGAGATAATAAATTTCTACTCTATTATGATTACCCTCTATTTTCCTACTATTCTTCCCTGTGTGTTGTTTGTTAGTTAGTTAGTTGTCTTTCTTTTCTCTGTCTCCTTTGGTGGCATGATATAACCCTTGCTAATGTACTGTCATATATTTTCTTTCCAATACTCAGACGGTCTTTTTATTGTGATATAGTGGCACATGGTCTTTATTACGGCATTATTGTATCGCACTGCATTTCTTTCCAGCATATTTATCATTCCGCCTCGTCTACCGTCCTCCATCCCTACCTATGATCACAGGCATTCCTAAACACCTTCACTGCCCACCAACCACCCTCACAGACACAACTTTAGTGACAATGAAAAAAAAAGATAGAGTGCATATTGTGAGTTTCTTCCGGTTATTGAAAATTTTAGCTAATATCATACTTATGTAAATGTTTAATATACTTTACCTTGCTTTGTGTTACATTTACGTTAGAAGCTAAGAATACGGTGGAGCCTATCATTGTTTGTGTTAAAGGCAAAGAAATACTCCATATGTCTTCATTAGCACATCATTATGTCTGGTGACTCAACACAACAATATATCTGGTGGCACAACACAACACAACACAACAACATATCTGGTGACACAACACAACACAACACAACAATATATCTGGTGACACAACACAACACAGCAATATATCTAGTGGCACAACACAACACAGCAATATATCTGGTGACACAACACAACACAACACAGCAATATATCTGGTGACCAACACAGCAATATATCTAGTGACACAACATAACACAACAATATATCTGGTGACACAACACAACACAACAATATATCTAGTGACACAACACAACACAACAACATATCTGGTGGCACAACACAACACAACACATAACATATCTGATGGCATCTCATACAGCACGTCTACCACAGCCACAAGGGCAGTGTATGTATGTATCTAGCCTCCCCAGCCGACCTAAATTATTCGTTGGGCGTGCATGTCCAAAATTACCTGGTCTGTATTACCAAGTCGACAGAGGAAATATATAAAGTGATACGTTTTCCTATTTTTGTTCCTTCTCAGGGAATTACACACCGTAAAGGAAAGAAATGAAATGGTATGTTTACTCTTTTTTTGTCTCTCTCTCTCTATCTTTCTTTTCGTTCGAGTTCTACCCTCCCTCCCTCTGGTGTCTCCCTGAGGAAAGTACTACAATTACGTAAAATGTAGTGTAGTCTTTCTCTCTCTCTCTCACACACACACACGTTATACATTTTTTCCGTCCCTCCCTCATGGAACAACAAATAATAAGCTTTCATAATGGTGAATGCTACTAAACGTATTACGCGTTGTGGTGTTGGTGTTGTTGGTCTGCAAAACAAGTCACGTACCACCTACTACATCCCTATATGACAAACAAAGCGTAGTTATGGCAAGTGTCCAAGTCTTCATATGGTCAAGGAACGACGAGCCATTCATTCATTTATTCGTCCTTGTATGGTGTTGAGAAACGTATCGTATTTGGTAAGACTGTAATTGTTTGTTTATGTAATGCAGTGAGAAGCTGAGAGTAAAAAGGATGTCAATTTCATTATTTATATATTGGAAAAGTTTGTGAGAAGATGTGCGAAGTATATATATTTTTTTTTACATTTTACTTTGTTTTTATCTTAGGAAAATATGATGTGAGGAAATACAGCACGTCAGTCTGGCACAAAAATTATATGTTGGTTAGATAATGCTTTCATTCCTGATAATAATATTCTTTTTGTTTGAAGAGGAAAACAACACATGCTAAACCACATGTTTCACAGTATTCGTAAGCCGGAAAAAGTCTGTTTTGGTACTAGGCGAAGCTAATGTTGTGTTGGCCTGTATGTAACTACTCTCCACAAACAATATTTTCATGTTTTTCTAACAAAATATTTATTGTTAAAAATAGTATTGTGTGAGAGAGTAAGCTAAGCCTTGATCATTTTAATTTTATTTTGTAGTCAGTAACAAAAAGGTAGACTGATAATTATGACATGAGTTATACACATTTGGTTTGTAAGTGTACTCTTGTGTTTTTCCTTTTGCGTTTTAAAATTGCTGTAGATGTTGCCACTAATATGTAAACTGCGTGTGATTTAATTTGAGTGTGTGTGTGTGCTAAGTCCGTTATTGAACATACACATGTAGTCTACAGTAATAATCATAATAACATAACCATAAGTTTGCTATTTTTTTTCCAATTTGTTTTCTCTCATCAAACAAAATAGCGGACAGGAAAGCATCAGTGTTGAGGCCGCGACCCCGCACATAAACAGGCGTTAATCTCTCATAATCTCCCTTTTTGCAGTTTTCCGAATAGACAATAAAGAGTCTTATTTTTCACAATGGTAAGCCCGGACGCAAAATTGTAGGCCGTAATGCATTTTCCCCCGACGAAAGAAAAAGAAACACTAGTAGATTATGCCTGGGGGTTGTGTTGAGTCGGGGGGGATGGGGTGGGGGGTTGTGTTGAGTCGGGGGGTGGAGGTAAGGGGGTACGAGTGAGGTAGCTGGGTTGGGTGTGTGTGGGAAGGAGGTGTTAGGAGGAAGAAAGGAAGGAAGGTGTGCATGATAGAAGAAAGGGAGGTGGATGAATGATTTGAAGGAAGAATAGTGGGTATAGTGTTGGAGACTAATAACTGTATATAAGTTGTTGGTTGGTATAAAGTAAGTGAGGTAAAGGGAAAAATGAACAGGAAGGAGTAAGAGTACCTGGGGTTTGGATCACACACACACACACACACATTATGTAGCAGATGAGGAAGGTAGGGTCACACACACACATTATGTAGCAGATGAGGAAGGTAGGGTCACACACACACACACACACACACACACACACACACACACACACACACACACACACACACACACACACACACACACACACACACACACACACACATACACACATACACACACATATGAAGGAGACGAGGGAGGTAATGCGATGTTGTGTCCCGTGTTGCACTCATTTGAATTCCCACCTGTCTCGTCACCTGGAACATCCTGGCCTGATCCCTCCACCTGCCAGGTAAGCTGATTAGTTACAGGTTAGGTGGGAGGTAGGTGGTGCTGGTGGAGGAGGGAAGGAGGTGGAGGGTTGGTGGTGGAAGGAGGTGGAGTGGTGATGGTGGTGGTGGTGGTGGTGGTGGAAGGAAGTGGAGTGATGGTGGTGGTGGTGGAAGGAAGTGGAGTGGTGATGGTGGTGGTGGTGGTGGTGGAAGGAAGTGGAGTGATGATGGTGGTGGTGATGGTGATGTTAAGTTGGAAGGTGAAGGTAGAGAGACAGAAAAGGAGCCACACTGATGCAGACAGACAGACAGACAGACAGGCAACGAAACTGACAAGGAAGCATATATACACAGACACTCATAATAAACAGATAGACATACAAACAGCCAGAGAAGGAAGGAGGAGGGGAAAGAAGCGAGTGAGCCAAGGTTAAAAGTATGTAGTTGGATATAAACAAAGAGGGGACTGTGAAGGGGATGACCACGAGGAGAAGGGATGAGGGGAAGTATTGAAAGAGACACGACTCATCCCAGACTCCTCCTCTCCTCCACACACCTATACCTTGTTGCCTGCCTCTACTATATACGTACAGTTGATAAAAAAGGTATTGCGACAACTATTGATACAACATTAAATATATATTAATTTCCATAGTTGTTTGTAGGGATTATAAGTACGTATTACAGAAGGATATGTATATTTCCTTCTGTTATACATGCTTATAGTCCATACAAATAGTTATAGATGTTACTATGGATAAAGTTCTATCAAGATTTATCGCAATACCTTTTTTGGCAACTGTACCATCGTCCTCTTTTCACCAATTAATTAAGAGCTGTATCTTAATTTAACTATATATGACCTATCTTTTCATCGATTTATAAACTATCTTCTTTTTCTTTTATGCTCTCTTCCTTTTCAACTAATTAACTATCCTGACTTAACATTTATTTGCTATTTCATTTTTCTTCTATTCTTCACTAACTTATACCACACATCTTAAAAATATAAAGTTAGACAATCACGAGAAGAAGTGAGATTTGTTTTAACTTCCTTGATGCTGAAGTGAGTCATTCCACTTTAAGAGAGGCTTATCAATACTGTTGGTGAATTGAAGGCGACCAATTCCTCCTATCTTTGCAACAATATATGAAGCTTAATACTAAAATCAATTGTGGATTGTGGTTATCTGTGGGAATCTGTAGCCTCCAGTTTGCTGCCAGTATCACATCTCACCCCTTCAGGACTACACCGAATCAGTTTCAACATGAGAGCAATTGCACAAAAGCTCGACTTTGATCTGGAAGGTGAAATTATTAAGCCAACAGGATGGGAAGCACGGAGGGGAGTAGGTATTTGAGCTGTGAGGGCAAACACAGACCTTTATTTAATCCAAATGAGAATAGGATAAAACAGAAGCCATTTCAATATAATGAACTGCGATCACATAACACACGTTTTCAATGTTAAAAGCATCCTTAGTGACTCAGGGGTAAGAGTGTTGACATACTTAATCATAGACGAGGAGTATTCAGGTTCTAATCTTGGCGACTAGTGACCTCGAATAATAGAAGAGTTATAACCTCATATGAAATGAAATCATGAGGCCATTCACCCTTAGATATGAAGAATAAACAAAGGATTAGGAAGAATATTAAGTATGCTTTATTATATCCGAATGTATAATGATTGTGAATATTGTGACCTGGTGATGGGACGGAGATCTATAAGAGTCAACTGCAGTGATTCACGTGTTCGAATCCTTGCTGACGGGATATTTACGTTATAATTAATACCACGATAAAATATGTTAGTGAGAACTGACCACTGGAAATAAAATACTCGATAAGAAGGATGTCATGGACTCATCCACATATAATTATTAGTTTTATATGTTAAACTCCATTGATAATAAGAGATAAAAAGCGGAACATTAAGGAACAGTGGATTGTATATTGTATATTACCTCCCGTATGGAAACCCAATACACGAGGCCACATGAACCAAGATATACGTTAACATGTTCATGGTCGGATTAATAATGATGTACGACGACACACTGAATGGGACGCAGAAGACAGATAGACAGACAGACAGACATACAAACAGAAGGGACAATAAAAGGACATACAAACAGACATAAGGGACAATAAAAGGACAGACAAACAGACATGAGGGATTATAAAAGGACAAAAAGACAGACATACATACAGAAGGGACAATAAAAGGCCAGACAAACAGACAGAAAGAACAATGAAATAACAGACAGTAGAGGACGAAACCTACAATGGATTATCTGGAACATTTTCGTGACTAACTGTGACATTATTTTCTTGTTTCTGGTCATTGGTGGTTCCTTTTAGTGTTGTATATTCCTGATTGACTGTGGCTGGCAACACTGTGTCTCTTATGGTAATAGTGGTAGTAAAGTGTTAAATTGTGTACAGACATCTGACACCGGCTTCTATATATAGCCTGGAAAGAACAGGTGGTGGTCGACTGTGGACTGATCTTACCTGTGGAAGGCGATTGATGGGATTTTCATTGAATTATTAATGCAGTGGAAGTTTGAAGATCTGTGTGTGTGTACCTTATCTCTTTAAATTCCATCCTTCTTCCAGATGGATTTTCCGATCTTTCATGCCCTTTACCCAAAGCATAATTTCCCTGTAGAGTGAGTGATCTCCTTTTCTCCTACTTAACTTTTTTTCAGCCATTCCCATATTTACCTTCGTGAAAAATAATCCCTCTGGGCTTCATACTAGTTCTCACTGAAGTTAAAGCAATAATTTTCAGAGCCTTCAGTCGCGATGAGTTAATGGTTGGCAACTGTTAGTGACTTTGGTTGTCGGAATAAAGGTAAATCCCACGAGTCCCAGAGATCTGGAGGTGAGGACGTGTAGTGATAACAGATTCTTGTCCCCAGATGACGGGCTCAGTGTCACCTTGATAAGGACACGGCAGCAGGAGACCAGGTTACCAAACACAATACCAAGTCAAGGTAAAATGGCGTAGTAGAAAGCCATAGTAGATATTAGGAAGACATGGTAATTAGACTGAGCCAACAGACATCGCAGGGAGGCATGGTAGGGAGATATGGCAAGAGTACAAGGTAGTGAGACATGGTAAAGAGACATGGTAGAGAGATTTGACAGGAGAAAGATATAGTGAAATATGATAGGGAAACTTGGAAATAAGACAAAGTGGGCATTATTTTCCGAAAACATTCTCATATTGTCCAGTTTCATTTTGCTGGAATACGTCTCAAAGCAGAACTTTCTCGTTTGGAGATCATATACATCTTATCCCAGACTCTCCTTCTGCTACAAGATACAACATCATGAAAGCTATAACAATGCAGAGATTACACAAATATACATCAACTCATTCCTACATGGACAGTACCCTCACATTTTCACTCATAATTGTACCCTGATGCTGGCTTGTATGAAACACACACACACACGAGCAGTTTGCAAACAGAGACAGGCACGCGCACGCATGACAACACAACGAATGAGGTCTGGAAAATTACAAACACGCAACAAGGCAAGTGCTTGGAGACATGACCGCACGCTAGGCAAGGCACGGGGCTCAAGCTGTAATTTTTATTCCTTTGAAGTTATTTTCCACGTCACTCATACTGATGGTAAGGTGACCCGTGTTTTGTGCTGAGGATGTGTTTAGAAATCACCAGTCCTTTTTCTTGTCATTATCCTGCCTTCCTCATCATCCTTTATGGTCGCTACATGCAAGAAGACTACTGTTGGTACCATAAACAATTATTATAACTATACACAGGCAGTAGTTTCTGTCCTATTTTTCCCTTTATCATTCTACTTAATTCCTCATCAATATTTATCGTCGCTGCATATAAAAATAACACATAAAAATGTATATAGAATAATTTATATATACCCGGTATGGCTTTATATTAATTTTGTTGTGTTGTGCTGTGCGTCTGTGGGAGACTTTTAATCTAATAGCCTCGAATTAGATATCTGGAGCTCAGTTTAATTATGCAGGTCTTGTAGAAGTGTTATTTTTTAGTGTGTTCATTATAAAAGTACAGGTCGTGTAGGGTTTAATGTGGAGCGAATAGGTTTTATATCAGTAATGGCCATTTTGGTCAGGTGTTGTGTTCACTGATTCATGTACAGTAAAAGCGTTCATGTTTTTATTTACTCTGCCATCCATTACCCGCTGCAAAAGTGAATCTAATTTTTATCTACTGCCCGAATTTTCCTCAGGACACAGACAGACAGACAGACAGACAGACAGACAGACAGACAGACAGACAGACGGACAGAAAGCCATGAAAGTGTTGTATTTTAAATATAATTCATAATGTGTTTGCTTGACGTTGAGATAATTCTTAGTGACGTGAAACGACAATACACACACACAAACTGTAGTTGTAAACAAGACCTTTTCTATATTCACCTCCACTCTATAGATAATAATCGTACTCATCATTATCATAATTTATCACCATCACCATCATCATCATCAACAACCCCCACCCACTCACTCCCTTTCATCCCTTCCATCCTCGAACCCTGACTATAATAATAATAATCATACTCATCATTATCATAATTTATCACCATCATCATCACTATCGAACCCTGACTATAAGAATACGGGTGAATGTTGTGCTGCAATGTAGAGTCAACACGATCCCTATACTTCATAATGATAGTGATGACCTGAGGCTGAAGGGAACCATTATAACCAGACGTCAATGGGTTGCTGACAGAGTGAAGGTGCGTGTGACGACTGAGGTTCCTGAGTCCATCCAACCACACAAGGAGAAAATTATCATGCATGAGTGCTTGTAATTATTTATACCAGGAAGTTAGGTTTGTTTTGTTTGTTTGTTTGGTGTGTTTATATGTTTGTCTTTGTTTGTCTGTCTGTTATTCTTTGTTAGCGTGTCACAAAATGTTATGTTGTAGATTGTTACGAAACTGTTACTGAAGGTGAACCTCGTGACTGGTAACAAGTGATAACATTTGAGGGATCCAGTAATTTTTAATGTTTTTAGAATAGTGGTGAAATATTGGTGGTTGTGTCCGTAGATTTTCACAACCTATTGAAGGATTAGTTACAAATACATTCACGTATGAGTATATTTCTCTTTGGAGGCTTAAAAACCAATGAGTATTTTGACAACATATAAATCTTCCTTATTATGGTGAATTCAGGAGATCTTTTTTCAGTCAGTTGCCTTCTGATGGGTGAATGAAATAGTGTGTCACAATTCGTACAGTTAAAAAAAACATGTAAAAGTTTTGTGTCCTGGGTTAGACTTACTAGTAGAGTGAAGGTGGTATTGGTTCTCTTTGGCAGGCAGTGTTATCAAGATGGATTAGAGGGACCACAAAACACCACCTAAACTGAGTTTATCTTTTTGTTTTTTTGTAATCATAGCAGGAATCAGTATACCCTTTTATTTTCCAATGACGTCACAGTTCATACAGACAATTATAATACAAAAGAGTTTTACTTGAAAACGGGAAGTTGTTGTTTTTTTAGTAATGCTATATGATGTTCCTCTCTCCTTTTCTTTTGATAGGAATTGGTATATACCTATACACTAAACATTAATGATGCTCCAATAGTTACAATATACAGGTTTTATACTTTTCTAGCCCTGGTCCATGGATGGATGGATAGTTTTGGAAATTATCTGAACCACCACCACTGAATTTTTATTCCATTAACGATTACCAATATTGTCAAGTTGAAAGGGCATGATTGACATGGAGTTTTGCTCGGTGAACGGTATTGTATTTATGGTATTTGAATATAACGTGTGTGGTGCGGCGCCCCCCTCCACCCCCTGTGTGTATCTACTCTCATGTGTCACCCCCTCCCCTTCTCGTGCCCCCCTCCCCTCCTCGTGCCCCCCCTTCTCGAGTCCCCTCATCCCATCCTGTGTCCCCCCTTCCCTTCTCGTGCCCCCCCCCCTTCTGGTCCCCCCCCCCCTTCTGGTGGTTGTAGGGGGGGTATGATGGGTGGTTGTAGGGGGGGTATGATGGGTGGTTGTAGGAGGGGGGTATGGTGGTCGGTTGTAGGGAGGGAGTATGGTGGTACTTTATATATACAGTAACTGCCTTTGTAAGGTAGTTGCCAAGTTCTGTTTTTGCTTCAATAGCTTTTCTTCGTATTTGTTCTTTCTGCTGTTCTCTCTATGTCCACAATCTGCTGTATGTATATATTGCTTTGTTGTTCCTTATTGCCCGGAGATGATGACATTTTATTTCCTTTCAAGAACTGTAAGCCTTCATCAAAACACAGGTGACAGATCCCAGAGCTGTCTTGTTGTCACTTCCCGTTGTCTTGACTTTCTTTACTCAGGAAGGGTTGGAGGGAAGCAGCCAATGATTTATTCTCAAAGCTAAGAAGGTATTATTTAAGGGGAGTAACCTATTAGGGGGGAAATTGGAAGGCTACTGATTCTTCCAAACTATGCTAGGAAATAGAACCCCTCCATATGGAATTATACAGGAGATGTGTTTTATAGGTGATTTTGGAGGCCTACAGTAACTCCGAATTGAAAATAAAATGTTGGTTCCCTTAATATAGGAAGGTGTTGAGGCCACAGTCTGCATTCCGGTGTGTCTTTATACAGTATGTAGGCCGCTAAACCTGTTATATATTCATACTGCGTCATGGAAATGGGAAATGGCACTGCATGATAACTCTGGAATGCAACACACATATAACCTTACAGTACCATACTAGAGACACGATCCTTGAGGTCTTGAAGGATGGAGGATTCTTAGTCCTTCCTTAAACCACTTTCAATGTATGTACGTACACGACTTTAGAGGAATGACATGCTGACAAAAGGAATGAGAGGAGTAAAGAAAGAACCAAACATATTTATCGTGTGTGAAGAGCGAGGCCGGCCTTTAGGGAGGAGGAGGGACGGAGAGAGGGTGAACAGTGCCCCTGGCGGTGATAACGGGAGGTAATGGAGGCGTAGAGGAGGTGGGGGGTGGAGGGGGGGTATAGTCGTCTTCTCATGAACGTGCCGAATAATGATACTTTAAGGTCACGGACACGAAACTATGCAACGTGTTTTCTTTTCTCTCGTTTTGTTTTCTGTTCTGGTTCGTCTGGCCTACACTCACAGGGATGGAACTCCATGATATGTTAACATCCTGCAATACTGGACTTCTATAATTCCGGCCACTTTGAAAAATCATGTCTGTGTTGAAACGATTGTATATATGAATGTGTATGTTTGCTAAGAGGGGGAAAGTGGAGCAGGTATAGGCTTAAAATATTGTAAGTTACTCTGAACACACACACACACACACTCGCACATCTCTCCGCAAGCAACCATGCACTTCCTCAAACAACCACTCACTTCAGCAAATAACAGGTCACTTCCTCAAACAACCAGTCACTTCCACAAGCAACCACTCACTTCCTCAAACAACCACTCACTTCCTCAAACAACCACTCACTTCTGCAAGCAACCAGTCACTTCCACAAACAACCATGCACTTCTGCAAACAGCCACACACTTCCCCCATGTAACCACACACTTCCGCATACACAACCGCACGCTCCTACAAACAGCAACATGTTACAATATACTGCAACATACTACCTCATTTAGCTACAGATTTCCGCAAACAACAACACACACAACAACCCCCTCCACCAATATTCAAACCACCAACACTACACACACCACCACCACCACCACTACTACACACACCACCACCACTACTACTACTCACACCACCACCACTACTCACACCACCACCACTACTACTCACACCACCACCACTACTACTCACACCACCACCACCACTACTACTCACACCACCACCACCACTACTACTCACACCACCACCACTACTCAAACCACCACCACATTCTCAGAGCTACAACCAAGAGCTACAACCATCATAACAACGACCACCATACTTAAAAACAATCACCAAAATAATATAAAACAAAATCCACCATACTTTCAACCCACCAGCATTACACTGCAGAACCACCACCAACACCACCATCACCACAATCACCACCACCATCAACACCACAATCACCACAACCACAGTCAACACAATCAAAATAAAAACCAGACGGACTAACAACCACACACTCGTACCAGCAACTAAAATTTCTGACAAACAAGCAATGTGCACTGGAGGACTGGGAAGGGAAGAAGAAGGGGTTGGGAAGCAGAAGGAAAAAGGTGAGTGAAGGAAGAGGTCTTTGTCTCCTCAACCAGCAGTGGCAGCGGCGTTGGCAGACTGGCAGGCAGGAAGGGAAGGGAAGGGAAGGTAAGGTGGGGGTCAACCACAGAGTAGATGGATGAGTTGACCCTGACCTGACCTTCCTGCTGTTGTGGGGAGAGGGGAGAGGTGGTGAGGAAAGACGGGGAAGGGTTGGTGGGTGGGTGGTTGTTTGGTGGGAAGTCTGCGTGCGTGTGTGTATGTGTGAGAAAAAGGGGTGAGAGAAAAAGGAGAGAGGGAGGTAGGGAGGAGGAAAGAGAAAAGAGAAAATGGAAAGAGAGAGAGAGGGAGGGAGAGTTGGGGAGAGACAGTGAATGTTACATAGAGTTAGGACAATTTTACGGTGCAAACGAGGTGACTTGGCCTTTATCCCGGCGCTAATATGCATACATTCTGAGAGAGAGAGAGAGAGAGAGAGAGAGAGAGAGAGAGAGAGAGAGAGAGAGAGAGAGAGAGAGAGAGAGAGATGGGGAGAAGGTGAGGGGGAGGTAGAGAGAGAGAGAGAGAGGGGGTTTGTAAGGAAGGTCGTGTGAGGGTGAAAGAGGGTCAACCGCAGAATGTAAGGTGCCCCTGACCTGACCTTTATTCCGGGGTTAGAGACATACAGACAGACAATCAGATATACACAAACAGACACTGATAGTTACAGACAGACACAGTTAGACAGACAGACAGACAGACAGACATACAGACACAGACAGACAGACAGATAAACAATGAAGAAGCAAAACACCAAAAAACTATGAGGAAAGGATAGTAAAAGAAGACAAGACACACAGACAGAGACAGACAGACAAGAAAAGGAATGAATACCTCTTAACTCTTTTTATAGACGTTAATGTGAGGAAGTAAGTCTTGAGTGTCCCAGTAAATGTACCAATGGACCCACAGTGACTTAAGGGGGTGCAGGAGTAGGGGACAAGCTTGGGGGTGGGGTGGGAATAGGGGGACAGGCTTGGGATGGGTAGAAAGCCTGTCTCCTATTCCCGCACCCCCCACCCACCCACCCTAACCCCTCCAAGCTTGTTCCCCTTAAAATATAAACATATACATAATGCCATAATGAAAGACAGAAAAAGGATACAAAGACAAACAGATAAAGATAGACTGAGAGACAGATAGGGATAAAGGTAGACAGACAAACAGACAGAAATTGTACTCTAAGAAAGACAGATAGATAGAAAGATAAAGTCATCACGTTATACATCACGGTATAGTGGTGTTATGGTGGATATATGATGATGAAGATGATGAATGAATGTGTGGTGAGGTGTACAGTATATAGTGTGTAGAGAGTGAGAGATGTGGCAGGTGGCAGAAAATTACAGACTGATAATAAAACAGTGTGAGACGAAAGAAGAACGTGTTGCCATCTGGTGTGCATATCCTACAACTGGAGTGTGAGTTGTGTGACGGATTATAGGTGTGAAAAAAAGTGATGTGTGAAGCAGATATGGTGTGAGGAGGGAGGTGTAGTACTGTAGTATAAGGGAGATAACTAAGAGGAATTAAGATATGAGTGAAGTACAGTCAATGTCACACCCAAGACAAACCAAAACTCTGAACTTGAAGAGTCTGATCAGTGAATATGTGTTGGTGTATACAATTTGGATTTGGTTGTATGGATGATAATAAGACCACATTACATTCTCATTCATCTCTCTAATATCGGCGATTTATACGAGGGTAGTAGTAGATGAAAAGGTCAGGCAAAATGTAGGAGATTTGGGAGCCTAAAGATTATTTTTTTTAGGTAGATGCGTGGGAGGTGTAAAGTAGGTGCAACGTAGGTGTAAATTAGGTGCGACGGAGGTCCGAAGTAGGTGCGAGGAAGGTGTTTATGAGGTGTGTATGAGGTGTGTATGTGTGTGTGTGTATATAGTACCCGTCGTCCAGTAAGGGCAGAACAGCCTCCACGATAGGTGTATCACGAATTCCTGAGTGTGATTGTACATACGTGACAAATGAGTGATTAGTAGTTGTCATTTTACAAGAGAAATATTTGTGTGGTGAGTTATTGTAAGAAGAGTGGTATGTGTGTGTGGGTGTGTGTATCACCTTACAAGAGGAATGTGTGGTGAAGAGTGGTGTGTGAAGTGAGTGACGGATGGAGTGTGAGAATGACATGTGTGGTATGTGTGTGGCATGTAGTGATGGGGAGGACGCATTGTGTGTGTGTTTTTTTATGTGGCTTCTGTTGTGACAGGGTGTGGTGAGGTGAGGTGTGGTGTGACATTTACTCTGATACAATTTGGGTGTGATGTGGTGATGTGTGGATTGGTATATGCAATTTTTTACTAATATTTATAAAGTGTGATTGGTAACTTTTATCTGTGTTGTGATGTGGTGTTATGTAATCTTTTTTAATTTAGAAAGATGTGTAGTGCCGTGCATGTGGTGTGTTATGGTGAGAGGGATTATGCATGGTGTGAGGTATTAAACGCATAGTCATGAACAAAAACTCTGGTGCCTCATCTGCCAAGTCATCAACTACATCAGCATCACAGCCAAACTCGTGGACAGAAGCACCAGAGTAGTTTAATCATTCACTCCCCTGCCTGGATACTGTAATTTTCTATGCGTTTTAATCCCGAGGGCAGATTTTGGAAAATGTTTTGGTTTGGTGGTCAACTTTAGTTCTTGTGCCCCTGATTTTGGAAAATGTCCGAACCTAACTCCTCCTCTTAACCATACCAGGTATTATAACCAAACTTTCAGAGAAGTTTCCTACAGTATTAGAGTAGGTTTTAAACTTATTTAAAACTAGCCTATAGTGGTTAAAAGGAATATATTCCCGTAGTGACTTTAAGGGGGTGTGGGAATAGGGGGACAGGTTTGGGGGGGTTTTGGGGGGGTGCAGGAGTAGGGGACAGGCTTGGGGGGTGCGAAAGTAGGTGTACAGGCTTGTGGAGGCGTGCAGGAATAGGGGACAGACTTTCTACCCCACCAAAGCCTGTCTACCTATTCCCGCACCCCCCAAACTCCCCCAAGCCTGTCCCCTACTCCCGCACCCCCTTAATAATCAGCGACGACTTTCA
The DNA here is from genome assembly GCA_034508575.1 of Petrolisthes manimaculis. Taxonomy (NCBI): domain Eukaryota; kingdom Metazoa; phylum Arthropoda; class Malacostraca; order Decapoda; family Porcellanidae; genus Petrolisthes; species Petrolisthes manimaculis. The sequence goes on along the minus strand of JAWZYT010000485.1, from coordinate 419,217 downwards.
TCTCCAGAGCTTTGGACACCTACTAATGTTTTGTTTCATGTTTATCCTTTATACTGAATTATCCGGCTTGAAGGGTTATGGTGAGGCGACAATGCTTTGGTTGGTGAGTGTACTGTACAACATGTATGGTTTGGGTTATAGGGTATATTGTAATGAGATCATGGTGAAGCTCTGGGTAAGGTGTAGTGGGGTATGGTGGGATGTTGTTTCCTATGGGGTGTGTGTGTGTGTGTGTGTGTGTGTGTGTGTGTGTGTGTGTGTGTGTGTGTGTGTGTGTGTGTGTTTTATGATACGGCGTGTAAAGTAATAAATATTCCAGGTCAATGTTCCAGAGAGAGAGAGAGAGAGAGAGAGAGAGAGAGAGAGAGAGAGAGAGAGAGAGAGAGAGAGAATGTTTGTGTGTGTGTGTATATGTATGTGAAAGAGTGTTTATGTACTCATAGCCTATGTATAAGATAAATACAGTATATGTTTGTTTGTATCAATGTATATTATGTGCATGTATATGTATATTTATGTGTGTAAAATTGTTTGTTGTAACTGTAACATAGTATATCAAGGCAGAGCGTAGTATAGTAGTGTAACGTGGTGCAAGTGAATGGAGGGAGAGTGGAGGGAGGGAGGGAGGGAGGGAGGGAGAGTCATGTGTGGAGCTGGGAGGGAGAGTGGAGGGAGGGAGAGAGGGAGGGAGAGTGGAGGGAGGGAGAGAGGGAGAATGGAGAGAGGGAGGGAGAGTGGTGGGAGGGAGAGAGGGAGAGTGGAGGGAGGAAGAGAGGGAGAGTCGTGTGTGGAGCTGGGAGGGAGGGAGAGGTGTATATCGTGATGGGTGGAAGATTGTCTTAAGTTCATCACCTTTGTGTGTGTGTGTGTGTGAGAGAGAGAGAGAGAGAGAGAGAGAGAGAGAGAGAGAGAGAGGAGAGGGAGTTGGGGGTGGATTGAAACGTAAACAGTAGAGGGAGGGAGGGAGGTAGGTAGGTAGGAGGGGGGATGATGAGGGAGTGGGAGGGGGTAGTAGTAGTGGTGCTGTCTGTGTGTGTGACTTGTGAGAGAGGGGAGGGGAGAGGAGGAAGAGAGAGGGTAGGGAGGGAGGAAGGGAGGGCTGTCTTGGCACCCGCTCATCTTCCTTCCTCTCCCTCTCTCTCTCCTTTTTGTTTATCTCTCTCTCCCCTTTTTGTTTCTTTCTCTCTTCCTTTCCTCTTTGTTACTCTCTTACTCTTCCTTTCCTTTTTGTTTCTCTTTCTCTTTTTCTTTCCTTTTTGTTTCTCTCTCTGTCTCCTTTTTGTTTATCTCTCCCCTTTTTGTTTCTCTCTCTCTTCCTTTCCTTTTTGTTCTTCACTTTCTCTTCCTTTCCTTTTACTGTCTCTCTAATGTAATTGTATTTTTTATTTTCATTTCTCTATCTTACTCCCTTCTACTAACTTTCTTCTCTACACTGGCACCACAATTTATACTTCCTGTTCACTGCTCTGCCACCTGTCACTCGAAACCATTAGTTATTTTACCTTGCAAAAAAAATAAATAAAAAAACTAAAAAAAAATCCGACGTCTTCTAATAAATTTTGTAGATGCTTAAAGTGTTTTATTTTTATTTTTTTTATTTTTTTTTGTACATTGGAGTTCAAATTGCATCGAGGGTGACACACAATTTATGTTCTTGACTGTGCCTTGGTTACACACACAGACACACACACATACACAAACACACACGCACACATACACGAACACACACACACACACACACACACACACACACACACACACACACACACACACACACATCTACACACACATCTACACACACACACACACCTACACACACACACACACCTACACACACACACACACCTACACACCTACACACACACACACACACACACACACACACACACACACACACACACACACACACACACACACACACACACACACACACACTATCCTATACATTATATAGATAAGATAAATGGGGTTGAGATATACGGCTCATTAAGCTTCACCATTGGTTGGACCTAATTATTACCATGCAGTTGTGGGGAGATTCTCTTTTGTAGGTAAATTGGAGGGCGACTGTTTCCTCCTAACTATGCCAGGAAACAGAGGACCTATATATGGTACTCATGGAGGCTCTGTTTCGTGGTATTGTTTGGAGGAATCAGAGACCTTCCAATAAACCATGGAACAAGAAAGTCTCCCCTTAATTTATGAACGAATAAAATAATGATGGATGTATTTAATGATGATATAAATGCTCAACTGAACATTACTTTCTCTTAAAGGGGTAATAATACACTTTGGGTACATTGCATGGAGCGCCTACGAGTCCTTCAAATTGGCCAGAAAACAGGACCAGATTAACAAAGATAATGATGACCTGTTGTTGCCTGGAATAGTATGGAGGAATCAATTGTTCCAGATTTACAAAGAGTGTATTATCTCGTTTAATGGGCCTATGATAGTTACCTAATCCAGTTTGTTATCATTCAGTCAAAGGTAAGAAAATTTGAATATCTTCCTTCACCTTCCTTAGTTAAAGCATCACAGCAACTAAAATGCAATGATTTTATTTACACCTTGCAATCCCAGACTGATTGTGGGTGAATATTGAACGCACATGTAAAACTCTATGAAAGCCTAATGGAGGGAGAATAAAAGTGTCAATAAACGAAGCCCACATCGGAATATACCAATTAAGAGGAGATTCTCTTATTAGTGAATTGGAAGGCTGCTAATTCCTCCAAGCTATGCCAGGAAACAGACTACCTTACTAATAGGGGAACTGTTTCCTGGAATAGTTTGGAGGAATCATAGACCTTCCAATTCACAGCAAGAGAATCTCCCCTTATGGCCCCTTGTGATCGTGTATGAAAACTGGAGGCTCCTAATTCCTCCTGACCATGCCACGTAACAAGCTCCTTCTATGTAGATGGTGTTTCGTGGCAATGTTTGAAGGAGTCATTTATCTCCACTTTTCTGACCACATCACAGGATCACTTAGCGAATGCTACAGTAACCAGGAGTGAAGGCAGCTGTTTTATCTTTGGTACACGAAAGAAGCGAGCGGTGAACATTAAAAGAAAAAATATATATATATAAACTTTTTCTTGCAACATTAAATCATTAACAGGAAATGGGCAAAGCGAGTTCTCAGAATACTGTACAAGTATTTGCATTACCAAAATTTTCCTATTCAGTCAGAAACTGACTTCATATTCTTAGTTCACCTTTTTATACATTCCATTAGATGCCTTTAAATGATTCCTAGTTAGTTCCACTGCGATGGGGTTATGTATTTGGTTCGGTTTGTTTGTCTGTGCTTAGCAGGATTACGTAAAGAGTTATGGGTGGATTATAAGGAAACTTGTGTTGTTATTATTTTCATTGCGTGATATTCAGGACCCTGTGAACGTGTATGAGAATTGGAGGCTTTTAATTCCTCCTGACTATGCCATGAAACAACCTCGATATAGGTAGGTGTTGATTCGTGGTAATATCTGAAGGACTCTCTAACCTCCAATTTTCTGACTACACCACAGGGTCCCATAAGGAATCAAGGCGTCGTCATCACGGTATACGAGTGTGTAAGAAAGCGTAGAGATGTACCGTAAGCAGAAGAACTGTACCGTTACGTATTATTAACAGAGGTTGTAAACAAGACGTGTTATCATCAAAGGATGTAGGCTGACGGGTGGACTAGAACATAATTATGAACACAACTGTACAGTATATACAATTAGTTTTACCTAACTTCAAAATTATTATCTCGGTATGCCTAGGCCTAGACGTTGACAGTAAGAATTGAAACATTAATTATATTTTAATTCTATATTTACAACACGTTCACCCTAACAGCGAAAAAAGCTAATATTTATTATATACTCGGCAAAAAGATCATACCGGCACAGGAAAACATCTCCATAAAAGCCTTCTTTTTCCAACAGTACAAAAATCGAAAAGCCATTCTACTAATTTAAAGAAGTATTCATGCAATTTTTAAGCTGTAATATTTATACTGTACGACGCGAAAAAAAATGAAATTTTATCATTAAAACTAATTTAGACGTCAGTCTATTATGTGTATACTGGGGAGTGTAATGGAAATCTTAAAGTGGTCATTATCATAATTACGAAGTAACAACACTTCATTTCCTAACGCTGCAAGTGAGTATACAGTGTGACGATGTGAAAAAAATTGTGTTCATTCTGAAATATATATACCGTATATGTATTTCATAATGCTATACTGTATACAGTATGGTAAAATTTTTACCATTAACATCACCGCAAAATTTTTACCATTACCATCACCGTAAAATTTTTACCATTACCATCACCGTAAAATTTTTACCATTACCATCACCATAAAATTTTTACCATTACCATCACCGTAAAATTTTTACCATTTCCATCACCGTAAATTTTTTACCATTACCATCACCGTCAAATTTTTACCATTAACATCACCGTAAAATTTTTACCATTACCATCACCGTAAAATTTTTACCATTAACATCACCGTAAAATTTTTACCATTACCATCACCGTAAAATTTTTACCATTGATAGGATCTACACAATAACCAAGGGCTTTAAAAACACAGTTATGAACTACAATAACTGGGGAATATGAAACAAAAGCTGTAACGAGACCTGTGTGCATATAGTTGTGAGGAAGAATGGTTCACTCATGTTCACTACAGATTCAACCACCAGAGTCACTTCTTTCCATCTTTATTTGTCAGTCAACTATGTTCTGGCTCCCTTACTTACAGATTCTTACAGATGATTCCCGGGGAGAGGCTTGTTAGCCTATGAGACCCGGCTCAGAATTCTCTCTAGTAAGGCTTGGCGTGGGCTTCTCAATGTCATGAACTTTTGTGATACGAGCTCTATATTGGTCTACACAGAGTCATTCTCACTGCAGAGACAACGGCAATATATTAAATGTATATGGTAAGCTTTCTTACCTCTAAATCTAGAGTCTGACTCCTAGAGAGAGCGATACATTTGATGGTAAGTTTTCTTTGCAGCACTAATTATATTAATGCTAATTCAAGTGTGGATACCAACTGACTAAAGTTGCGACAGCGGTAGAGGCCTCAGTCTCCCTCCTCTGTCACTCTGTGAGGACAAGCTAGTTCCTGTTTTAACTTGTGTTTACATACACACACACACACACACACACACACTCATTTTTCATAATATTCTTAGCATTATCTTAAAATTCACACAGATTTTAAAAATTTGGTGTCCTCACACAACACCTCCCACGTAGCTCCATTTCGCACACAGATTTGTGGGAAATTCCCACGAAGTGGCAACACTGACACCCATACAGAATAGAGCCCTAAAGATAATCACAGGCTGCACACCATAAAACCAAAATCAAGGATCATTTTGACATGAGAGGCACACAAACACTTTATTATAGTCCATGAGCTGAGCCTGGAACTTAAGAGAGTACCAAAAAGGTGAATAAATATCATGTGCACTTTCTGAAGTGTTGCGAAATGGTTGATGGACATTCCAGAAATATAGCTAATCAATCACCTTTTTGGCAACCTATCTCTAGCAAGTATAGTAAATTTTTCACCGAAAATCGAGAATAAAGTAATAAAAATGGCAAGTCTTCAACTAAAGATCATATTAAGAGACTTCTAGTTGGTCTCATCTTATTCGTTTCTTAATTCTGCATCTTTTGGTGTATAATACATGCAACTTAGGACACAAATTTGCTTCATAATATGAGAAAAGTGAAGGAAAAGTTGACCAATTTGTAGTATTTTCTTACGACTTTGTTTACAAACTTTCTTTTGTTTCTGCCCAATCCGTATCTGGACGACGAGAACACAGTTTCTACGTATTTGGTCAGTTCTCGTCACTGAAACCAAGCGCTCCCAAGACGGTTTCGGTACCCCAATCCTCCGCTTGGACGACCAGATGACGGCTTTAGTAAATTTCGTAGTAGCCTATTATTATCAATATACCCTCATGTCCCTCTCTCTGTAGGTGTGTGCCAACGTTCTCTGTTTCTCACTACTGTTATTGTCTACGAGAGATTATGGGTGCGAGTTGAGATCTCTTTGGTCGTCCTTGTTTATATTTTAACATTTTCCCCTATCAGTCATATGGACACCATTTGGGATTACTTGCTTCAACTAGGTGACTTAATATTATTATTATTATTTTATAAGAAGGAGGAAACTTGTATGAGGAAATGAGCCATCCTTTACCTGTTATTGTTCTGGGAGAAGCATTTGACATCATAATTCTTCCATGTACCCAAACTCTGCTGTCCCCATTCTCACAGGGTACATTCTCTGGTCCACCTCGGCGACAATTTTAGTGGAGTCTGTCTTTCCTGCTATTGTTGAAATGCACCACGCCCATATACAGACACCCCTAACAGTTTCAACCTTATACGAACTGAAGTAAGCCTTTATTGCACTCGTAGCATACCATAAACGATTTAAACAGATGTACAGTTCTCTCCAGTCTTCCCCTCCCACTCTAAGCTTACATTTACATCTTGGCATTTTTCTCGCTGCTAAGTAAACAGAGATAAAAGATATTTCCGTTCCTACATGAAGAGTATTTTAAAGGAATCTAAATCCGGTTACCCAGAGTTGTAATCTAGGTAAAATAACCTCTGCGCTACCAGCTCCTCGTCTTTGTTTGTGTGTACGACTCTTTCACTCCTGGCTCTACACACGAGAAATAATCGATATGGTTGTGCGTACTTACCAGAGTAAAGATTTTTTCGGTATTCCCTTTGTTTAATCCGATTTCCATGTCACTAAGCTTTACGTTATTTGGGACACGGCCGGATAAAAATATATTGTGCATGATTCTACTCTTATATCATTCACAAATGATAGTCTCTACGATGAAAAGTGGTTAAAACAACAAGAAAAGACACATGTTTAATTTTTAGCCTAGTTATAGCTACAAAGATAAAATATAATGGCAATTTATATGCCCAAGTAAGGTAAAATTTAGTGTAAAACTGCATATTAAAATATTTCAGCCGGAGATCTTACTGATATCGGCTCTTTTGATAGTGGAGAGTCGGTGGCCTTTGTTGTAGAGTATAGCGTTTGAAATTAGCGGTATGGTATGGATAGCAAGATGGCTGCTGGTGTGGTGGTGGTGGCGGCAGGCGGCGCTGGCGGCGGCGTGCCACCCGCCATATTGTCTCAGCCACTTGTTGTTACTGGCCGCGCGCGCTCTCCCGTGTTTTGTGCAAGCTTTCCCCCTTCTCTATACCAATCAGCAATGATGAACGGGTGAGTAGGCTGCATGTAATGATTCCTAGAGGTGACGGGAGGTAGTGAGAGGTGAGTGAGTGGTGTAGTTGAGGCGTGAGGACGGTAAATAGAGACAAGGGAGCGTCACCATTTTACTGCATGGCGTCACCCCCACCAAGAACTCAGGTGTTGTCCTTCCCCGGACTTTTTGGTGATGGCGTTAGGGTCTATATGAGGTGTAAGATAGATAGACTATTATGAATGTGTCTAGGGTACTATGGTAGTCATGGTAGGGCTAGGAATGTTGTGGGAGCCTATGTTTCGTTGGTTGGTGTAACTATAAGCCATATTCAAGAGCATTCGTGGTGATACGATGGCGTGGTACTGGCACAATGACTCCATAGACAAACAGTAAAGCCGTCGTACCAGTACCACGCCATCGTATACACCACGGATGTTCTTGAATACGGTCATATAACAGGCGCTGTATGTGTGTATGAACTGACCGCTTCCCCTAATGCATGGATGGCTGTCTGGGTTCCTCACGCCAGTATCACTCGGTATTATGTTGTTGGTCCACGTCAGCTTTACACAGAACAAAAGATCCTCCGTTTGGGGCTGGTGTTATTCTCATAGCAGACTTAAACATATAGATAGGGGTGAAATAGGTAGGCGTGGTCGTAGTGGAGTCGCCTTATGAGTGACAGACAGGTTAGCATTGTGTGGGAGTTGGGGGAGAAGGGGGGGAGCTGCTTACTGGGGGAGTGGGGGGTGGATGACGTAGGCCCTAGGGGGGGAGCTGCTTACAGGGGAGGGTGGATGACGTAGAGGGAGCTGCTTACTAGGGGTGGGGGGATGACGTAACTTAACTTAGAAGTGTGCGTCTTCATAGGGTAGGGAGGGAAGGAGTAGCAATGTAATAAGACCACTGAATATTTATTTGTTTTTATTTTTTGGCGCCAAGTACCACCCACAAGTCATCCACTGAGATAGGAAAGGCTTGGCTGGGGCTATTGTTGTTGTTGTTGAGTAGCCTAGGCATGAAGTTTAGCCAGCATCCACTTAGATAAGAATGGAATGGCTTGGGCTATGCTATTATTGTTGATGAGTAGCCATGAAGTTTGGCTATGGTGATGTTTATATATATATATATATATATATATATATATATATATATATATATATATATATATATATATATATATATATATATATATATAACAAAGGAAAAAAAATAGTTTATCTCTAATGATAACCATAAATGAGGCTTAGAATCCCAGTGGCCTGGCTTACTGGTATGTTAGTTAGGTAAGTTGTTTGTATGGTAATAAGTCTGGTGGTGTTGGTTGCACAGAAGGCCTATATTAATTGCGGTGCATACGATGGCGTGGAATTGGTACGATGGCTTCATAGAAATTTTATTGAGCCATCGTATGCACCATGAATGTTCTTGAATATGGCACAGAGGTTGACACTATCCATGACCAAGCCTGAAGAATACTTTATGAAGGAGGGTAGTAGTACTAGTACCAGTATGCCATCTGACACTACTGAACATGGATAACCACAGTAAATCTCTTGTATAGTCTGGTGAAAAGATAATTTGGAGAAGAATTGACATGAAAATTGATTGGTTTGTTTGGTAAGGTGGGTGGGGTTGCTTGTGTCAAGAACTGGTAACAAATGGTAGGATATATACCACAGTTATTTAAGTGGTTTTAGTATAGCACTGTACGGTACTGGTATAGGCCTTCTGTTGGCTTGCAAGGTGATTTCTTGGCAGTTTAGTAAAGTTTTATTCTATTTTTGTGTCTTGTTTGTTTTTTGTAGATGAACAGATATAGGCATAGCCTATTTTAGAAATATAAACAGTTCACATGCTTTGCAGTAAGCTTTGTAACCAGATTTAGTAACCAAAGAAATTTAATTTTTGTTAAGCAATTCTGAAGATGGTCATTTACATAATTACACAATTGTTTATGATGACAGTTTAAGAAATAACTTATAATTTTGGAATTACAACTTATTCATAGTTCTTATAGGTATTATATTGATTTCTATAGTTTTCATAAGACATACACAGTACCGTAACTATACAGTATATGGTGGAAACTTTAGATCTTGTGAAAGGGAAAAGTTATGGGAAATTGTAGGAGAAAGCAACTTTAGAGACTCCTTAGTCATGTTCCTATGAGAGAACATTGAAGGATTTCTGATATGCTTTTGTGGTACGGTACTGAAATTACTAGATAATCTCTTTCGAGACTGGATTAAAGTCATTTACCTATTTTTTTTTATGTCAGGTAATTTTCTTAGTTAAATCTAGTGGGTGTAGTAAGCACCTTTCTTATGTATTATAATATTCCTAGTACTACGGTAGCTCAAGTACTGTAACTGATTCAACTTGGTTGATAAGTATTGTCCTGCTTCACCCCTTGTATCTATAGTTGTCGTGGCTGGCTGGGAAAGGTTGGATACATACACTTGGCCGCAACTGTACAATAGGTGTTCACAGAATTTAAATAACTTATTGTATTTATGCATCGATTTTGCCGATTGCTGTAGTTAGTGGTTTGTCATTAGCATATTAGTACCCATTTCTTTTTGAACCCTAACTTCTGGTACTTGATCAATTTTTTTTTGGTACTGACCTTCTCACCAGCTTTGTGGATGTGAGCTATGACGGAATGTAGTAGCTGATCCAAAACATGAACGGGGGATGTCTAAAAATTTGATGCAAGACCACAAATATTTCCCTGAGAGATCCCTGGGATGTGTAACCCGCTTTAAACATTGATAACAATACTCACTGATATACAAGTACTGTAACTTCTTTTTTGTAGAATAACATTTTGTGCAAAAATGGGATTGGTCTCGGAGGAGTTTGGCAAGATAGTTTTTTAATCACCCACCCTGGCGGCACTTTGGGTACAGAGTACAGTACTTTACCAGCAAAACAAGTGTATTACCATTGCACCATCCTTCTTACTTAGGTACTGTGCAGTATATGCAGGGTATCACTTTGATTTAACTTGCTGTATAATGATTGTTTGGACTTAGTGGGTATGTGAGTCAATACACTGAAAATTAATATTACCGGTACTTGATAAAATTAGAATTCTATTTGAAATTTATGCCAGTGTCTAGATGAACATAAGCTGTAATAATGCAAGAAGAGCAAGGCTTGGACATGGAATCATGTTGTTTCTATATACAGTACTGTAGTACTGCAGTTATTTGTAATACATTTACAGCTTAGCTGGTAGTCTGTCGGTTGATTTTTTCTAAAATGTTGGTGATATAGTAAGGTAAGTTGTGTATTACAGCAGTGTACTTGATCAGTAGAACACTACAGCTTTTCTATTAGCCTAATACTGTACTGTTACTGGTAGAACTGGGGTATCTTTCAAGATTAAATTAAGTTTATTGGTCTCGCCTTAGATTCTGCTAATAGTATGCTTTGAGAATAATATATTTGAGAAGATTCCTAAATGAGTTCTTTGTTTTAGTTATGATATTAGTGCTATGCTGTTTTTTTGTGGTATTGTTAATAGTCAATGCATTGTTGTAATAGAAGTAGACTTGATAAATGAGGGCATGGTAGCATGTACGTGAAGTCAGTTTTGTGTGTACTGTATCTGTATTCTAATAGCAAATCTTAAACTCCAGCTCACCAGGGATGAGTTAGGTAATGTTAGCTCAAGCTTACCATCCTTTTTGGCCATGTCATTATGACAGAACGAGCTCCTGAACATGAAGTGAACTTGTACTGTACTGTACTGTATTTGTGTCGTAGAAAGTATTCATTTTAATTCTTGGGCACTTAAACCAGAAAGTCTCCAGTTCTCTCTTTCATGGATTATGCAAAGCAGCTTTGTACTTTGCATGAATTATATACTGTACCAGCAGAATCTGAGGAAATACAAATTTAATGTTAGATGAACTGGTTACATATGGGAAAAATTACCCAGTTCCATGGCCACCTCAACTTGTTGCCCTTTTCTCTTTTTCACTAAATACTGTATTCTTGAAGCTAATTTTGAAATTCTAATACATACAGTATTTTGTAATAATATAAGATGACACCACAGATTTAATTCAAGTTAGTTGAGGGAATAAATGAACTGATGTATACCATGCCATATGTCATCAGTCCTGGTGGCTAGAAGTTGGAAATTGCAACTGTATATATGTAGATGCTTCCTACTGGAATTGTTAGTGCTGTCAATTTTCTTGTGCATTTTGGAGCACTGACTCATGATTCCCTTGATAGCCATATGCCCTTCACTTATGCACTCTAATGAATTGTTTTACTTACTGACCTCATTGGAAGTGTTGGCATATATACAGGTGTTCTGGTAATGATGGAATCTGCGATGTATGGTACTATGGTAGTATGCATTTCATAACAGGTTGTACGGTAACAGTTTAGTACAGTATTTTATTGGGATGCAGGAGTGGTAGGTATGTGGTGAATGTCTTAAGTAATGCATGCAGTTGTAAGGGCTTTATTCAAGAAGTCTCAACTGATAAGTGGATTTTCTAAATCTGGTGGTTTGCATGCCAATTCTTCAACATAATTAATATTACAGTACTGCCATTGGGCTACAAATCCATCAGGCATACTATGATGTTCTTGAGTTTTGCCCAAAATAATTACCAGTTAGTGCTTAGATGCACCCATTTCAGCAGTAGTATTGTTATAATTTTCATCATTCTGTCTAACTAGTGATTCTCTCTTTTCAGTGGTAACGACGACGTTGGGTATGTATTCAGGTTGACATGGGACCTTTGCTGGTGTGGTAACAGGAACGGTTTGATTGTTTTAGATTTTTTAAGGCATATAAGAAGCAATGATTGCATGGCAGATTATCAGTTTTGCAACATTCCCCTCCCCCGATTATAAAAACGATATACTTCCATGCCCTTACATGGACTACACTGTTTCCTTTGTGTAAGAACTTGCTGGGAATTTTGACACCTAACTTGATTTGGATACAATTATGGCTGACCCCTCACTATAGAAGTGAAGTACTTTGACTGACCGTGGCACATAAAGTACAGTAAATTATCTCAATTATACTTCGCTAATTTTAAGAGATTTTTTATAATTATAAAATAACATTAAATTGTTGGTCAATTTATTTGACCTATTCAGTGCAAACTTCATCGATAATATTGATCCAAGTTCAATGAACTACAGGTACTGTATATACATGGTTTGATACTGAATTGTCCGCTGGTATTATGTTCGGTTGTGTTAAGAGTTTGCAAGTCCCGAATGAAATTCCTAAAATTATTATAGAGTTTTTAAGATGAAATACCTGTATGAGTGACCATATGCATCATAGGCCAGGTGCCTCTAAAGGGTGTAATGGTCTGCCAGTATATTCCACTAAATTGTAGTTTGCTTCTGAACACTGATTCGCCTTACAGATAGCCAAATACTGTACTTTAATGCACAGTAGAGCTAAATTAATTTTAATGACTTCATTATGCACAGTGTTATTACTAATGCTTAAACACTGGATATACCATTCTGTATAGTACCTGTATAAAGAAACAATTACTTGTTCCATTATACTGGAAAAGGACATAATAATAATTATAAGGTTTTGCATGGTTTCATGTACCGTATACTGTATCTGTTATGTCGGTAATTGCAATATTTTCCTGTGCAAAATTAATTTGTTATGGCAGTTATTGCAATCTGTACTGGTGCATTTATTTCATTTTTACACAATTGTATTCTACAGTACTTAAAGATTATTCAAGTTAATATGGCAAACTATATCTATCTATAGAATTTTTTTTTCTCGGTACAACAGTTTGACATAAAATACTACATTGTTCCAACAATATTATTGTTCTTGAGATTAGCGATAAAAAAAATCTCAGTTCATTAAGTTGGACTGATCTGTAATGATAAAATAAGATAGAAATAATGAAGTACAATGTAACTGAAACATATGCTCCCCAGCACTGTTTGGTAAACACAAATTTTAGACTTAAATGTGTTTCATAGATATTTTTTCAATGTTAATGTTGTACACAAAGCTTGGGACTAGCACCAGGGTTGTGGAGTGGGTAACATGTGTATGTAGGGTCATGGCTCGGAAAACAATTTTCACAAGTACAGTGCAGTTGAGGTACTGTTTTTGAAGTGACCCCTCACTTATGAATAAGACAAGCTCGCAAATAATGCACGCCTGCTGAATGCCAAGGTTGGAGTCAATTCATTAATTCAACTCAATTCCAGTTCATTACAAAATGCAAATAAATTCCAATTCAGTTCAATTTATTTTTAATGGAATAAGAACGGCTTCTCTTTCTCATAATCATTAATGCTGTAGGAAGACTTGTACTGTAGTCCTTTCCACACGATGGACTTCCCTAAACAAATCGACAAATTTAATTTATTTAAAATTTAATTGGTTCGTTTACTATAGGAGTTTGGTCACACACTTCTTAATATGTCTGATCATCACCCTGTGGATTATGAGTTATTTGCTGGAACGAATGGCATTGGGTTCAGTTGGATATTTCATTATGGCAAAAATTACAGATGTTTCAGTAGTGACACATATACAGTACAGTACTGGTACCGGTACTTTATGTTTACATATTTCTAGTGATGGCATATACGAATTACTTTGTCATAGCCATATGAATGAAACCAGGCTCGTGACTTAACATACAGTGACCGTTATGGACCATGGTTGGCAGCAGACAATTACACTTTTATGTTTCACCTCCAGTGTATTACAGTACCATCAAGATATAAAGATTAGTAATCTTCAGACATTTTCCTGTGGTGGTTGCAGGCTGGGCACAATAGCATTGTGACTGCAACTCTGTCGGCCAAGTGTTCAAGGCCTTCATGTTGACGTTCTGTTGTTCAGTAAGCTACTAAACACATGTACTGTACTCTGTATGGGGCTCTGTAAGGATTGCTTGGAGCAGGTGCTGTTCAGTGAGAGCTTGTACCATACTGTAGTGTAAATTGTACCGGTCCAACACATACGTCACTGATCTCCCTGTTCTTTTCTCTACATTCTACTGTACCATATCCTAGTATCATGTACAGTGCCAGAGATATGTCCATCCAGGTCATTATTCTTCTCTGTCCCAGACATCTTTCAAAATCTAAATATTGCAACTTTGAGAGTGCAGAATACAGAAATACTCATTATGTGAACCATGTAAATATGTTAAATTAGTAGTGCCATATTTACTTCAGGTGGAGTTGTACAACATGGTACACGTTGTACAAGTAATATTTCTGGAGTTAGGAATTATGCAAACTCGGCACCCCTGGATGACACTCCTGTTGTGAGCTACTTGGGAAATAGATTCAGACATGATCAGAAGTCTTGAATTTCCTACCCAGCATGGAGAACATTAGGTGCTTTGTTGAAATTGTGACAAGTATAAATGCTAAGTGAAACAATTTTGAAACTAAAAAAATAAATTGTAATACAGAAATATTGAAATCATAAGTTTCCAGTCATGCAGTTGTACAGTACAATACTGTAGTAGGGTCACATTCCAAGTGAAAGTGATACAAACCTTTGACATGTTTGTCTCTTTGATATACTGTACTGTACAGGTACATAAATACGGTTTTGGTGAAGTGTGAATATTGTGAAAAGCCAGTGAAGTACTCAGGGTTTGTTTTTTATAATCTCGTGCTTTATGTTTTGGTACTTTAATTATTGCCATGTCAATATTCTTTACCGTATTAGTCGTATCTCGGGTAGCAGAAGATGATGACACAGTTTGTACATTACCAGCTGTCTTCACAAAGTGTTGACTAGCTTATTTGTATATAGACAGCATGATTAGACTCACAATGCACTGCAATAAATTATGGTTAGAGTAAGACCCCCAATTTTTGCTTGCTTGGACAAATAAGGTAATGGTAGCATGTTAACCTTTACAGAAACCATGGCAGGTACATACAGTACATGTATATCTGTTGTTTCCTTGCATATTGGCTAACATAGTTTAAACCTAGTTGATCTTTGACTTCGTGTGATGTTGTCAAGAATGATGCAAATTAGTAACAAATTGTTAGATAAGTTCATCTATTCTTTATCAATTAGTAACCATTTATGGCCATATTCTGCAACTGAAAGCGACATTTCTTCTTTATGAGAAGAGTTAGGGACCCATATATATTTATCAGGTAAGTTTGGTTATCACTGAAAATACATGTTTTGAAACATTCAATTTGTGGTGTTGATTTGTGTAATGTGATTAAGTTTTTATGTATAAGATCAATTGGAGATAATTAAGTATTTAGCATCAGAGGTTATGTAATATTTTAATGGCATGTTTTTGTAACTAGATAGGCCTAGAATGACTTCAGTGTATTGTAAAAGTTGGAAAGAGTACAGTACAACACAAGGTGTGCAACATCATGTAATTTCATGGATAATTCAAGACTGAACATGAGTGGAGTGTGTAGGATTTTCCAGGTAAATTTTGACATTCGGTTTTGCTTGAGAAAGCAATTGGATTGCTGCATTTGCCATGAATGTACTTTGCCAACTTGCCTGTTTGGTGTAATTTTTTCCTATGGCGTAGTTTTTATTCGACTTGGTTTCTAAATGTTTCTAGCGTTGACCTGGAAATTAAACATGTACAATTCATTTGTGATGCGATTTTTGTATAGTTTCGAAAGTTGTATTTAAGTACAAGTACCTGTGTAATAGCTGAGGACAAGTTGTAGGAAGTTACATGTATTTAAGTTTATTAAGTGCTACTGTACAATAACTTGGCATAAAAGGTTGATTTTCTAACTAGCTTCTGTATCCTCACCTCATATAAAACTTATAATAAAGGAGCAAAATTGGATATATGCTTAAGGAAATGCTGAGCACTTTCCATAATATGCATAGTTGAAAGCAGGGACAGGTTATGCTGTATGGAAACTGGAATGTATGAAATGGGAAGTGTTGAGACATGGATTTGGAAAAAAAACATTATAAGATAAGCTGAGGATGTATAACCCTAGGTAAAGAATAATCTTTCTGCTTACTAAGGATATGTTATTGATTTTCTTGTATGTGGGATTGTATGTTTGTAACCTTGAGATAGCAAAACCTTGGGGCATAGTAGTGCAAGATACTGTTGAAATCAATCATGCCAACTGTTAAGATATTCCTCATTCCTTGTCATTGAAGCCTGTTCTAAGCTGGAATGATTATCTTGTAAAAGTGTCCAGTCATGGTGGGCAAGATTCGAACTCCTACCTACACACCTGATCTGTGACAGTGAGTGTTGTGCTGTTACTACTGAACCATGGTAGATGCCTACTGTACAATAATTATATACTGTAACAGGATGGTTTATGTAAATTGTTTGAAAGATCCATGGTAATAGAGAGGCAAGTGGAATACTGGATGTGTAATATGGAAAAGTAAACATAAGAAAGCCAATAAGGCATGCTGAAATGAAATAAAGAGTAACCTTGAGAATCAAGGATTTTATGCTATACTGTATACAGTGGTGGGCTATTTAGTGAAGTTCTCCCCTGTTTTATTTGTATGTTATCTCCTTTGAAGATAAAGATTTAGAAATTCCCTGATGCTGGTCATTCGTGACTTTTCAGCCCTTAGATCCTTTAATTAATGCTGTCTCCTAAATCTCAACAACAGCCCTTGGACAGTCCTAGATTTTATTTGTTTAGTTCTACTGTAATGTTTGAAAACGTGGAGTAATTTGTGAAGATTACTTCTCGTTAAAACATAATTTTATCTTGGTCATCTTACTCTACTTGGTGATTATGATGAAAGGTTAATGCTTGGCTGTATTGTTTGATGAAGCTGTTCATAAGTGACTGTAGTTCAGCCTTGTCAATGGAGTATGTAAATTGCATTTGGAAATTGTACAAGAAGTTGTTCGTAATGTCAAAACCTTATTGCTCGTGTATAGATTAGTTTTGGTGTATACAATTTTTGCGATATATGGTTAGTCAGATTTTATCCTCAATGTGTGCATATTGTGTGCTCATGATGTTAGCTAGTTGGCTGGTGGCTCAGTCAAGCTCGTTGCCATACTGAACCACGGTGTTTTCCTCCTGTCATAGATTACTATATATTATACTATGTACAGCTGTGCCCATGAATTCACGGTACAGCCCAGGTGGAAGACACGTCATTTCACAGGACCCATTTTCTAATGTCTTAGGAGATAACAGGATCATTAGTCAGTAGTGCACTATTGGGGATGGTAGAGGATACAAGCAATGTACCAGACGATAGTCAGTGGGTACTAGAGATGGCCAAACCTCTACCACTTTGACTGTACCATGATTTTGTGCCCACAACTGTACTTTGCTTGTTATGATGTGACTGTTTGAATGGATATCTTGATCAATCCTAGCATAATTTACATAGTGAGCAGAAACAGGGTTTTAGATCATCGTGTAGCTAGTATCTTGGCTGACATGTTTTCCTAGCTTTATTCATGATCATGAGTTTGTGTTTTGCATCAGTTTCCATCATCACCACAGATAAATCACATACAATGCAGGAAAATATATACCGAATATACAGTTTATTCTACCAGTGTCAGAACCACTCAGTTCACTGTACAGTATACCTCTCGTGTTTCAATGTTCCATCTGTTTCTGCTGCTGCCACAAATTCCTGTCTGATCTTCATTAAAAAATTTCAGCATTTTATCTAAACTTTTAATTGCTGTATATCTTACTGATGTTGCACTGTGTGTCTTTCCTTGATTAATCTTTTTTTTACTCGAACATGGAAACACTCCATCTTATTTTTTAATCTACTATACTTATTTATTAAATTATCTTATTATTCTTAATTCTCTTGTGTATACACTTCTTGTGAGATGAAGCCTGAGAGATTTTTTTTAGTGATTTTTTCTTATTTTCATAATAATTTTTTCTCAAACTTCTGCATAAGTAACAGGCTGACTCTTACAGTATATGATTTATGGTCTACTGCCCGTTCTGTCTCTGACTTTTCCTTTCTCTTTGTGTTTTTCAGAGGCTACCTGAACCCTGGGACAAAGGTAAAAAACAGTCCACCACCATTTTGGCCCTCTCGCTCCCCCCTTGGCCACTCTTGATGCCTCCTGATCCAAGCGTGTGTGACTGTCTGGATTCTCGTTTATATTTTCTTGCTTCCCTTCTGACCACGCTCGGTGTACAAGCAACTCTGCCTACCATCACTATACGTTTGTCTATTTCCACCACTTTTTTCTTCATGTCGCACTAATCTACTGATTACATTTTCAAAGTGTCACATATACCCTTCTATACTCTATTTACATTAGGTACTTTTACATATTATTTATACTACATATTACATAAACACATTATCAGGTACCAGTCAATATAACATCCACCTTCCAGAGAAATGTGAATGCTACGGAATTTGGCACTTGATTTATGAACACAGCTGTGTTATCGTAAATACAGATGATGTCCATAAATACTACGTGAAACAGTCGCATTCTGTAAGTTTTAACACGCCCTGAAGGGATGAAGAGGAGTAAATGCAAGGTATCGATAGTTTTAGGTTGGTTAATGTATTTGTCTGCTTTATAGACTTTATATGATTTTTTTTAATTAAGGGCCATTTGTAAGAAAATTGAAGGTCAAAAGTAAGGACAGTAATTGTAATGGTTGCTGATTGTAGTGTCCATAGACTTTGTATGATGTTACAGTTCTTCTGTTGTCATGTAATACAAATTATTGTCACCTATCGCATAACATTTCCTGAATGAGATCCTAAGAGAAGAAAGCAGGAAGCCATACAAGGAGAACTACCTGCATTTACTCTGCTTTACCCATCGCTAGTGGGCTGGTAATAATGATGGGTTGTGACTGGACCTCCTGGCAATTCAGTATTTTCTGAAGGTGGATATATATATATATATATATTAGAAGCAATTCACTACATTTTACACAGTTCATTATTTTTAGGCTGCATCATTACATTAGTCATCATTGGGAGTAATATTTTTGCTTCCTTGCTTCATATTCATAATTATATATGTATATCTGGTGAATATGTACCGTATTGTAGTTATGATAGTGAAGGGATTGGGTGTCTGTTTCCAGGCATGTACTGTTTAGTTTTTTCTTCATGCATCTTGGCACTAACTGTATAGTAGCTAAAGTAGTTTGTTCATTATTATTTGATTCGTGTGATTGTTTTTTACAAGCTAAAGGACAGTTTTCCTTTACTAACACTTTTATACAATTATTGGCTGTGGTTTCATTTGCTTACATTCAACAAATTTCTTCGTTCTTATCATACAACTTTTCACCAGCAGTGTTTAGTTTAACAGTTCCACTTTCTTTTTGTTTATCTCTGAGCTATGTAAAACAAAGTATATTAAATTTTCTAATTTCATTTTACTGGCTCGGTGAAAGAACTTAATCTTGGTTTGTCATTCCTAAAACAAGAAAATACTCTTGTTTTCCATTCATTCTCTCACCTTTTGTTCTGTCACACCTTTAACAAATAGCATAATATAATATTTTTGTCCATCCCAGTGAAAGAGCTGTGCATTTTTTCTCGTTGAAAAACTATTTTTATACTAATTTCTTGCTTGCATTACATTCCTTTATAGAATATCATTTCTCCTATATATTTAATTAGTACATCTCGACTTTTTCCCACTTTCTTGTTCTTTGCTTTTTAACAGTTTGTGAATTTTACTTGACTTTAAGTATGAATTTTGTACTTGGTTGTGAATGCTCAGATTTTGTGTGAAACTAACTCGCTTACATAATATGACTTTTCATATTGGGTTTTGTAGTTTTCTCAGTATTTTTTTTTGCGAGATAGTCTTTTGGCTGTAGCAGCCTAGTAGTGTTCTCTACTAGAGTAATTGTTAACTAGCCCGGCATTAATATTTCCAGGCATTTCAATGAGTATTTCTGTACTTGTGTACTTGGCTGTTCTTGTCTGTGTCCGTATTATTTCATATCATTTGTAGAAGTTTGCTGGTGTTCTCAGTCTCTGAGTAAACCTTGCATGTCAAGCAACTATTTTCCTTCAAATTTTGTCTAGTGTTAGATTTTTCTCGTTATAATTATAACAAAATTAGAGGATTATTCGAGACCTACATTTTGGTGCATGCATTGTTTTCTGGTACGGTTTTTGATATCTTGGTTTTTAAAGGTGCTTCATACGGATTGGTTGTAACAAATTATATGGTAGCGTATCTGGTTCTGATTGTTGATATTGTAGAAAATAATATGTTAATCTAATTTTTGCATTATCTACTGTACTAACAAGTGATGTGTAAGTAGAAGAAAATAATTGTGTTGTATTATTGTTGAAGAGTAATATTAGTACTGGTAACAGTAAATTACATTTGCAGGAATCATCGGATACTCTTGAATACAACCGGTTCACTTCCATCAGTTGTTGGCTGACAATATGAGCGAACCAAAGAGTATGAAGTAATAATTATTGATATTTTCTTATGACTGATGAAAGTAGGATAGGAAATTGATGTGGTTAATACTACCTGGTACACTACACGAGGTTAGGTCGTGTATGGAACGAAAACATCTTGAATTTGTAATGGCGAAAACTCTCGAAAACTGTGTGTGTATTGTAGGACATAAGAAAACTTCAACACCACTATTTCATAGAACTACAAGATAAGTATAATTTCGTTCATTGAAGGTATGTATAATAGATATTTAAGTACAATATTTGGAGTGACCGATCCCTGTGCTTAGAGTTTACTTGTACGATTGTTGTTCAGTTACAAATGGTTCCCCTTGTGGAGCCCAGACTGTTGGTGGTCGTAACCATATTTCGTTGATGGTAATTACTACTTGCAGCTTGTCCACAGTACTGGCCTTGTTCACCCTGCATGGCAAAGACAGATTGGAGTGTGTATCAGGAGGCTTTTTTTTCGTACATTTTTTTTTTTAGTGGTTTCTTTCCTCAACTTCCCACTGGGTGAGAATATTTTTTTCCCTACTTTCCACAAACTAAATTTCATCATCGTACCCTGGAATATATTTCTTGTCAATTTTAGGCCTTTAATTTAAGGTCTTGTCAATAAGTTTTTTATTTTTCTGTTATGAACTTGCCTTTTCCAAAGATCTTATTTCCAAGTACAGGAGATCCTCTAATTGGTAAATTGGAAGGTCTCTGATTCCTCTCAACTATACAGAAAACAGACGCCCTCAGTGGTAGTTATAGATCAGTTTTTTGGCACAGTTGGAGGAATCAGAGACCTTCCATTTCACCAACAAAATTCTTCCCCCTAAGTGCTGTTAGCCACTTTCTATAGAAGCTCATTTATTCTTTATTACTAGTACCACGTTTTTTGCATTTTGTATTCCTACTTCCTTAGTAGTGAAACTTGGTTTCTGAGTCGAAGAGAGAGCGTCTCTCCTCTGGTGGCAGTGGGGGAGGGGGGAGAACCTCTTGCAGAGCCTTCTTTGTCCTCTTTGTCCTCACTGTCATTGCCAGACCAGCCCTCCCCCCACCCATCTCCTACCTCACACGTAGTTCCCCCATCCCTTATCCCTCGTTCTTTCCTGGTCTTTCCCCATCTCCATATCCCTCCTTATACCAGACACACACCACTCGTGCCTCCTCTGTACCAAACCTCTTCAAGCCCCCTACATGTCTACCTATCCCCGTTCTCCTTAAAACTCCCCTACTAATTTTATCTCTCAAACACCTTTCTGTCCCATTCTACTTCTTTCTCGACTCTCCCCTCTCCTTTACTCTCTCCTGAACCCCTTTCTTCCTAGGAAACTACCCCACCACTGTCACACATTTCTCTCCTGCCAGGTTTCCTCTGTTTCCTCCTATTTTCGACCTTAACTATTCTTTCTTGATGTTTTATTTTGGTTTCTCCCTCCCTCCCTCCCTTTCTTCCCGAGCTGTGTATTTTTATCTCGCCACCTTTATCACCCTCCCCCATCTCACCCCACCCTTCTTGCCTGATGTCCCCAGTCCTTCCGTTACCCACCCAATGCGTAAATTCACTTCAGGACTCTCACTTAATCATTAACATTCCTAACCACACACAGCTAAACTCACTATCAATAATTGTGGAAATGTCACGTCCGCTGTTGGTTATGTTATCACCCATTTACTTGACATCATATCCTGTCATTGGTACACTCTCTCTACCCCTTCACTCCGTTCTCTGGTTAATCGAGCTCTTGAGGATATAGCAAAGAGCCTCATCATCATCTCTACCATACCGTGCATTCCACCATTTTGTCTCTTGTCAGACATGGCCTCCCTTATGCTGCCATGGTAATGTCTTCATTTTTCAACTCTCTACTGCCTCTTTTCATGCTGCTATACCTCATTAACTTCACCCTACTAAAGTGTTTTCCTACACCCCATAAATGATGAGCTGGAAAAAAAAGTGAGATGGGGTGGTTGGTTGCAATTATAAGGGCTCTTCTTTCACCCCTATACAGTTACTGGTGTATATAATGAGTGTAACGGGAGGGTTGGTTGAGTGCTCGGGAAAATTACCTCTGGTTCTTTAGCCTGGTGTGTTGGCAAGTGATATCTGGTGCTGGCTTATCAGGGAACCATTCTTTTATGGATAACAGGTTCAATTCCTGATGCTGTGTCGTATATTTTCAGGGTATAGGTAAAAGATGAAGATTGGGAATAATTTAGTTTAGGATATACACGGTCAGAGTATGGTTCAGGGTGCATTTTTATTCTTAAATTCGTTGCCAGTATGAAGGCAATGTCAGGAGCACACCACACATTCAATACGTTACGTCCTTGGAGTAACCATTATAAGATTGGGTTAAAAGCTGTGCCCAGTGGAATAAACGAGTCAATTTGGGAATCCTCGCTCTTTTCTATGCGGCATTTTTTGAAGCAAGTTTTTACAGAATTGTCGATTTGGATTATATTGATACAAATACCTCTCAATGACAACATGCAAAGGTCAGTAACTTTCTTAATGGACTCACTCCACTGTCAGCTTTAGCATAAAACTGAATATTCCCTTTAAGATGAATGAAGGCTTCTATGAGCTTCTCGTATCAGAATATTTTACTCTTGGAATTTAACGGGGTAGAGCTCTCCCCATTCATCCGCCGCGTACGCCTTTTACACCCGTGATAAATGGTGACAATTTTGATAGACCCCCAGGAAGCTGGGCTTTTTGAGCAGATGTGAAGGGATGGTGGCCATGGTGGTGGTGGTCATGGGGTGTAGAGTGAGTGTCATGCAGCAGGCAGACAGGTACAGACGAAGGGAGGGAGGGTAGGTAGAGGGATGGTAGTGGTACGTAGCTTTATGTGAACGCCACGTGGGAGGGAGAGGTAGTGGGAGGGGATAGCCTCTTTGGGTGAAGGTTATAGGAAGTGATAGTAAGGACGGGTTGAAAAGGAAAGTCGAGTTGTGCTAGTGAGGTCATGATGGGTATTGGCGATACTGATTGTAAAGGTGGTGTCCGAAAGGGAGGGCGAACATGGTTATGGGATGATAGTAGCTGTGAGGTTGGTTATGGGATGATATTGGCTTTGGCTTACGAGCGGGACTTAGGAATTGTGAAGGTGAGAGGAGCAGCAGAAAGTGGAAGATTACATGCACATCGTTGTGATAAGATGTAGAAATGCAGAAGGAATAAAGAAGTGGTCTAACTAATTTGCGGACATACCTACGCATTAGTAAAAAAATAAAACGTGAATAGTAGACCTGAGGGGGAATGTGTGTGTAAGGAAGTTTGGTTGTAAATTTAGGGAGGGAAGGGCAAGGACGGAGAGAATACGTGGAAGGTAGGATAGCAGTAAAATGTAGGTGGGAAGGCAGGACGGAAGGGCGAACAGGGAGTGTGTGGACGAGGGGAAGAAACAGATGATGGCTATGAAGAGGGCACACTGACAGCTGGTGTCGGTCATAAAGAGGGGGGGGACAGTAAACAGCTGGTTATGACTGGCAAGGTTTAGGGCGGGGTAATAGTTGGTTGCTTGGTCTGACTCTGGACTTTGATGGTTGGTAGGGACGGGGGAGACTCAAGGCGAAGGAAGTTTAGGAGTGAAAATGTGGGTGGTTATATTGTGTGTTTGTGTAGGTGTGTATGTTTTGTTAGCCATGAGGTGAGAGATTATGGGAGTGAGTGAGAGGTGTCGTGAAGATTGGTAGGATGGTGAAGGAAATGTGTATGTAGGTGTATGTGTTTTGTTGGCCATGAGGTGAGAGATTATGGGAGTGAGTGAGAGGTGTCATGAAGATGGGTATGACAAGTGAAGGAAATGTGGTGGTTACTGTGTATGTAAGTGTATGTGTTTTGTTGACCATGAGGTGGGAGATTATGGGAGCGAGTGAGAGGTGGTCATGAAGATAGGTGTGTGTGTGTGATAGTGAAGGTCTCGAGGTTGCAGGTGGTCGTGAGCATTGCAGAGTGCACGATGATAGTGCAGATGATCAGTAGTAAGGATAAATAGGAGTCGGTGATATAGGTCAATAGCAAGGTACTGAAAATAACTTATAACTTCAGGAAATATTATACAGATTATTATTGTCACGAAGTTGAAAGTGAGCATGATAGTGTCATGAAGTGAAGGATGACAGGAAAGAATTAGGAAGGGTAGTGTAACGTTTATCATGTAGATGAAATGGCAGCTGACCATGAGGAAGGCGGAGTGAGTGCGTTACAGCTGGTCATGATAATAAGGGGTTGACAGTGATGGTAATTATGAAGAAGGAGATGTAATGTAGGGGTTGACAGGCTGACGGAGTGTTATGAGGAGGATGGAGGGTAACAGCTGACTAAAGGACAGCACAATAATGCTTGTGTTTGTATACACTGTAAAAAAGTATAGTGAGACGAACATGACACTGAGTTGCCAGGTTGTTGTTATGGTGGTGTATAGTTTTCAAAGTTATTACAGTGGCATTATATTGTTTGTTGTATAACTATTTTTTTACTGTTTTGCTGACACTTTACAGAACCTAATATGTTATTTGCATAACTTTTCATAAAGCTCCCTATTCAAATTGATTGCTTTACAATATTCGACATTGTGAGTAGGTTACTGTATTGTAGACTGACGGCATCGTTGCACAATCTTGTAAATGCCAGTCATTCCGGTTTAATGTCGGTCATAGCACATTTTGTTGGCATGTTATGTTTTATAGGCGTCTCCCCTGCGTGCATGTCTGATGTAGGTACTAGTATTTGTGTTGGATCACCCTGTGTAAGTCGTATACAAAGGTGTAAGAGTCGCCTTTCCCACTGTCCTGGGAGCACACCCCGATTCCTCAATATTTTAGTTTGAGATTGAAGTAGTAGTAGTTCTGTCAGGTCCTTTGATGTTCTAGGTTTCTCTGAGGTCGTTTACTTTCATCAGGTACAGTACTGCTCGGGATCTACAGGACAGGAATTTTTTTTAACATAGTAAGAGGAAAGAAGTATGGCAGTTTCCTTCAAAGGTTCCCCACTTTATTTTTTTTGTACCATCATCCATGCTTGAATATCATTGTTTATGAGTCTGGGAACATTACCATTGCCAAAATAAAGACTTTTCTTTATGGTGTGAATCGATTTCCTTTCGGGAATTTCACTTTCGGGATGTATCTGCCTCAAAGTTTTCTTTGATATCTTGTGGTTCAGAGCCATATGGTTTTCCTTGCCTGGAACGAGATTGTTATTATTGACATTGGTAAGAAGTCACGAAGTTCATAATAGGAGTCTTTGAGAAATTTGATACCTCAGGTAGTTACATAACTGTAGCTTGTTAGGGTGCAATTGAGATCCGGTATAACTGAGAAAGTTTGAGCACGTGTAAGCCGTGTACAGTGTTAATAAAGTATATAATTCTGTTCGTAGACACACAAAGTGAAATGGAAATACAGGAAACTTTTCTGGAGAATTTGTGGCATGTATCCTGATGTACTGTACTATAACCATTGTTGTTGTTGTTATGGAGATGGATTGACATGGTGGTTGTGGTGAGACTGGAGCTATGGACGAGGGCGTTGTTTGCATATTGTCGTCATGGTAACCAGACAGACGTGCGAGTTTTCCCTTCTCAGTTCGTCTCGTCTCGTCTTCCCTACTTGATGGATTATGGAGGTAGCGTCTTGCCTTATTTGTTGACGTTTCACAGATCATTATACATATTCATTTATTTATATATTTTCGTTTCATCCTGTATGGTCAAGTGTTTTCACTTCACGGGTTCTATTGACTTGAACCTCCAGTTATATTGGCGTTTAGTGTAGGATATTGCATTAAGAGTGTTTTTATGGTCTAAAATTATATTATGTTTTCACCTTAGAAAGTTGCATATCAAAGATTGTGGTTTTAGGATTTGAGTTCCTGCTTTATCGTGGGATCTACGTGATGTCTGGGTACAGAACCGTATGTTTACCACAATTTATATAATTATAATGTATACGAAAAATTACAATTCAGAGCTTTTGTGATGGATATGATTACTTGCAATGTTACCGAGGCTCTATAGAGGTAGGATATGTATAGTGATTATAATGTCAATCCTATGTCTGGCTTGTAGAATTGGCTTTGTAAACTCTCACAAACAGCCATTGAGTAGTGATTGGCATAGCATGTCTCGTATTCATAATTACGTCATACCTCATACTATAGGTTTAGCTTTAGTGGGATAATGGGTGTTTGAATTTTACCGAGAAAATGAGGTGAACAGTCTATTGAAGTTTGAAAAGTATTTACATTTTTTACGGTAATGAGGTGGTGGTGGTGGTGTCGGTAGCACTGACAAATGGAGTGAAGGATAGCCCGGTGAGCATGTTAAGGCCACCTCGTTAACTTTCTTGGCCAATTAATCAGTTCTGGAAGCTGAGGATGTGGGTGGGGAAGGTTGTGTGGGTAGAGGATTGTAGGGGAAATCATATGAGTACAGAAAGGGACGTGTAGCCGTCATTCAAAATTCATACTCGGCCCTTGTCGAGCTGTCGAACCATCAGACTACACACTCGAATTAGTTCCTTCAGTATTTCCTGACATGATTTGTGTTCACTGCCTTCAGACCATAGTCGAAATTACAATTATACCTATTGGGTGTAAATGCCAGACTCAAATCTTACACAGGAATTGTTCCTGACTGACGTTTCGTGTAGAAATGTTTTCCTTGTGGTAATAAAACATAGATTAAGGGACTTACTAAGGCAGTGTATATTTTAGGTGTTACATATTGCCGCCTGACCTTAGTCGTATCATCCTAGCTGGTGTGGAGACGGTAGGCCATATGGAGCAGCATGAATCACCGTTTGAAGACCTGTACAACTAGTCTAGTCCAGTACCCAAGTCCATTCACCTCCCCAGACACTGTCGTCACAGCTGTGATTATAGGCTGGCTGATAATAGAGCCCACACAATTGCATATCATTGTCCATATTGCATAATATGCTAATGAGTCTGTGATTCTAGCTTCACAAATAAATCTTGGCATAAATTATCTTGCATATGCTGTACCACGAAGTGCTAGTGGTGTGGGAGAACTGTGTTGATGCAAAGTACTGCAAACATTAGATTTATAATGCATTAATAGTACTGTATTGCACAATGTCTGACTACTCGTACTGGTATATCTTTTCTAAAACCTCACTCCATTCCATCTGTATCGAAAAATGGGGAAGAAAAAAAATATATATTTTTACTAGTCCAGTTGTTTAGTGACAGTACAATACACATCACGACTCATTAACCCCAGACTAGACCACTTTATCATAAAGCCTTGCCACTCAACGTCTTACACTGCTGCCTTAATCATGTCCGTCATTAATAATTGTACAGCCTGAGGGCGATTTTGTGTTTTTCTGGGAAATTGTGCCGGCATAATTGTACTTAATGGTAATGGTGAAACGAGCTGTTAATGAAACATGCAACCAGAGGCGTGGTGTAAGTACGAGTGATGGCCAAGTACAGTCCAGGTTTGTAACGAGAGCTGCTATACGTGGGCAGTTAATAATTTTGGCGAATGTGAGATTTATTGTAACAGGAGAAATTTACTTCGATCTTTAATATTGAATTCCTTCAAGTTTGGAAATAAGCAAAAAGACGACTATACAAGTTATATAAGTCACATAATGACACGGAAGATGACACAATCAGTTAGGAGAGGCTGCAAGGATTGTTGACTGTGAACGAATAGTTGGTTTAGCTTCCGCGAAGTTTACTATAGGCGATAACATTTCTCACGGAGAATTGAACCATGAGGTGTGAACTGTAATCAGAGAAAGGGGGAGGGAGAGCGATAACATTAATAATACTTAGCGGTCTTGTGTCTGTCTAAGAGAAAGCAAGTGCACATCTTCACATAGGTTGTAGGATTGTAAGTGATAAGTGCAACGAAGAGGAGAGTTGTTGCTACAGCTCTGTATGTTAATAGTGGAGTGTTTATAAAGCTAATGAAATACGAGACGTCTGACGTTAGCATCCAAGATGTTCCGGAATTGTTAGTAGGGTGACTGAGGTCAGGGTAGAGTGTTATTATGTATGTATTGTATACGGTGAAAATTATATGTAGACAATAAAATAACTGATTTAAGGAATAATACATTAGCGACCTGTCAGTAGTAATTTGGTTGTATATAAACTGACTACATTTACAGCAGTTGAATCTTTTGAGTTTAGAAACTACAGGTTATCGCTCAGCATGTGTAGAAAGTTTGTGTTAAGTTATGAACTGGCATATCCAGTGGACGAGTAGAAGTACACGAGTGATGGTGGCTGATAAATTAGTGGTTGGAAAGTGTGATGTTTCTGGTGAGGGAGGAAGAGACGAGCATGGTGCGTGATAGGAATGGGGAGGGGGAGGAGTGAGCTGCTGTGTCCGACGGGGTTTAACATCCTTGTGCAAATGGAACGAGAAATAGTGGAGTTAAATCATTACCAGTTTTCACCAGCGTTGTTGAAGGATTTGTCAGACTTCATAATCCTCCTTTCTGAGAGCTTTGGTCACACAATTGAACGATGATGATAAAGTATTTTCAGTTCAAGTGCCCTGGACTCGATCGCTGTTTTCTATAAGCCACTAAATGGTGTCTTAAGCCAACCCCAAATAAGAACAAAAAGTGTTTATTCAAACACTGATGTTCCTACACCAATATTTTGACGTTTGATGACGAATATTGCTGCCCTATTTCTAACCTAAAGAATAGACAAACTGCAGAAGGTTGTTGAAGTGGCAGCGTCTTGTGTTTCACCTCGTTGGTTCATCTTCAAGGCTCATCATGTAGAGGAGCTACAAATATAGTCCTTTAGCTTCAGTTTGGACTAGTCGACTTACATGGCAATGCTCGGATTGAATTACTTCCCATAAATGGTGTATTGTAAGCTTACCCTACATGATGGAATTAAAATATGTAAACGTTAATGAAGTGAATAAGAGTCATTAGAATGGTGTCTTATTTGAGTTGTGAGGCAGACGGGCGTAAGCAGCAGCAAGGCTAGGCAAGGCAAGGCTAGGTAACAGCTGTGTCAGGCGGGGAATGGCATCACCTTCGCTTATGCCCCATGACGTCACCACATCCGGGACCCTCACTCCTCACCGTCGCACTTCCTTACCCGGCGTAAGTTACAGCTGCTCCACCCTATACCTAACCATTACCAGCCCAGCCCAGCCGTGCCTCGCCTCGTCTTACCTCCCCAATTGTGATACTCTTACATCTCTTGTGATAATTAGAACATGTCCTTGCCCATTCTTCTGTCATAATTATACCGACTCTTATGATAAAACGCCAATTGAGGGGGAATATATAGACAGGTGTGTTGCTACTGGCCCGAGTGCCATTAAGTTTATCTTTTGTCAGTGAAAAGTGAAGACATATCATATTAAACTTTACATTCTATAAGCTAGATTAGTTGTACTTCGTCACAGCCCCCCCTCCATGTTATGTGCAGACTCGTGTTTTGTTAAGACACCTCAACCTCATCCTTGGGTTCAAAGAAAAGTAGTACTAAAGACTCGTTTAGTAGTGTGAAGTCAGTTTAATCCTTGCTTCTTGCATTATGAAGGATTAACCATGTACAAAAATAACGACCGACGGCCAGAATGAAGCCTTCAATAATGGAGTGCTATCTTGGTCTTTTAATAGTGACTGGTAATAAGTGTTCCTTCAATTCGTGGAGAGAGATTAGTCCGTCCCTGTAATTCATGGGTTGTTAAATTCGTCCTTTTAATTCAAGCACCGGGAATTGCTCCACGCCCTGATGCACGCAGCTCATTTCACGAGATGAGCGTTTAGGAAGTCTGCTTTATATAGTATAGTAGTTAGTTCTAGCCAACCATTACCTCACCTCACCTAGCCTAGACTCGCACCTCCATCAGTCTCCATTCTCGCGTGTTTCTTTGTGAGGCTTGTAGACAAAGATGGATGAATGGGGGTGGTTGTTGGTGGTAAAGGTTCAGTTATATGTGTATGTGTGTGTGTGTTACCTTCAAGAACGTTCTGTATTGTTATTAGATGTTTGGAAAATGAGTTTAGGGATTGTATGCTGGATATTACCACCACCTCCCCCATCACACATACACACACACACACACACACTGAACGCTAGTAACTCGAGGTTCCTATGTGTTGTTGGTAGTTGATAGTGATAGTGATGGGGTGGAGGGGGTAGTGGAAGGGGTCCCTCTCTAGGTTCCTTTTATACATGACCGTTGAGAGGTGTCCATATGTCGGTAAACATCAATTTCGTGTAGAGAACGAGGAACAAAGGACACGATAAGGGGCTCAGAAATAAGGCAACAAAAGGAACAATACGAACTATTTCAAGTTCCGTAACGAAACAAAAAGTATCATAGCTATTCTCAACCCCATAAGAAACAAACTGAAACAAAAGAAACTGTTTATGGTTACTTTGCATCCCCACAAGGCATAAAACGAAGCCATACAAGGTCCTTAAGAAATAATAGAAAAACTCGAAGAAATATAAAGAATTCGATTGGAGGGGGGGGGGGTATAAGGTTCGTGTCCCCAAGGTAGG
The DNA here is from genome assembly GCA_034508575.1 of Petrolisthes manimaculis. Lineage (NCBI taxonomy): Eukaryota > Metazoa > Arthropoda > Malacostraca > Decapoda > Porcellanidae > Petrolisthes > Petrolisthes manimaculis. The sequence goes on along the minus strand of JAWZYT010000485.1, from coordinate 388,001 downwards.
ACCCCTTCCAGTTCACAAAAGAATGAGGTCGCAGCCGGTGTGGACCTCTGCTATCACAAATATTCCAGCCCTTACCCCCTTCCCCTCAACCCCCCTATGTTTCTGCAACCTAGCCGTCGTTTAGTCCCCTTCTCACCTTAATCATTTTCACCTTGAGAGTCTTCGTGTTTTTTTCTTGCAATGCTTAGAACTGGTAAATGAGTACAATATAAACGTTCTTTATCGAGTATTTTGTGGTTGTGATTGATTATAGACAGTGTTGTTCAGTTTAATACGTTCAGGCTCATAATTCAGGACTCGTGTAAGTGCCCTGATCAGTTCCTATTAGAATTAGATGAATCCCTATCAAGGAAATTAATATCCTAATATGAAATACAAAACCTGATAGACACTTGCATGGGCGTTAACCGATGCTGAGGGTGGTAATATGAATACTGAAGTGTTAATATAGAGCGTGAAGTATTTGCAGTGCTCAGCCAATTGTGGAAACTGATCTCAGTGGTGATGATAGAACACGGGACATAAGGGTAGTAATAGAACATAAGGTATTAGGCACTTGGTCTCACAACACCCACTGCCACCACCACCACCACCACCACACAGCCTTTGATCAGAACTAAAGAAAAAGGTGTTGTAAGACTTTTAAAGTTCTGAGTTTCTCTCGAGTGAACACATCCTGCCGTAGTGTATTCAACTTTGCAATGAAGCGACGATGTAGTTACTCAGCTTCTGTTTCCATACCACTGTCAGTTTTGTCTGCTTGCGAATAGTTACTTCTTTTCAGGCTGTTCCTTTTTCGTAGTCCGTGTATACAGTACTGTTGATCCAGACTATGATTCCCACGTTCTCTCCTGGCTCAGAGAGAAAGAGAATTCGGTCTATCTCGATTCGAGTCTGGTGAGAGCGGTCGGTGTTGTTTGTACCCACTCGGGGAAACTGTTTAAAATTCAGATCTGAGGTTTATGACCCACTTCGGGATTTCAGTGATAAACGGAACGTCGATCGGGGCCCCCTTGTCCATCACTCTGCCTTGTTTATGGACCTCTCGCTTGGTCCCTAACTTCCTGCCTGCCTGCCTACCTGCCTACCACCCCACCTGCCTACCACCCCACCTGCCTACCTGCCTACCTGCCTACCACCCCACCCCACCCCATACTACACCACACAGGAGTTTAGTTACAGTAGTGAGCCCTAGTTTCTGCTCTTCCACCCTCCATCGGCTTTGCCTTCCCCTATCAAGCAGAAGGAATTGATGTACCTTTTATCAGTTTGCATTTATTTCTGTGAGCACAACATGAGCAAGGTGTAGGAAACACTGAATCTTCGTTTCCTTTCTAAAGTCTAAGCTTCCCTGATACTCGGATTTTTCTGTTGTGTGTGTACACTCGTAATCCAATATAGGTATCCACTCTTTTTCGAATAACCTAATCGAGTATTTAGCGAGCTCGAGCAAATATGAAACAAGATAAGCGTTGCAATTGGTTCACTATTATTTCAAATTATTTGAAACTTCAACAAGACCTGGATACAAATTCTGGATTATGGAGTGTACAGGGAATCCTACTTGTCTGTTGCCTCATGTTACTATATAAATGTTGTGGTTTTGTATAGATGTTGAGTATATTTTGCATTTCATAATTTAAAGTCCCCTGGTAATTCATGTAGCGTATTCTTAAACTAGCATATTCAGAATCTATGAATTAATCTAGTGGTTTAGTAGACAACCCTAGCAGCTGACTGCTGTCTCACATTCGTTCCTTCAGGCTAATATCTGAGAATTAATTAACTGAACTAGAGGTAGGGTAGAGGCTCAGTGTTATTCTATGACTCCTCCTCCAGCCAGAAGGGATGGGGGAAACAAGAGACCGGGACCGCTGCATTCTAATTTCGATCCTGGGTACCAAATGAATGGTCACATTATAGGTCTTATTGAAACTAATGAAGTACTGTTCGTGTATTGTGGCGTCCATATTGATGTGTGTGAGTGAGAACCAAGGGCACACTCAGTCGTTAGGACATGAATGTGTTTGGTTGGTTGGTCGGATTCACACATTGGTATCTCAGGTTAATAATGAGGATTGACAGGAATTTCACTCTTGTTTTCCAGCTTTTTTTTTTCTTTTGTGTGGCGGCATTAGCGACGGGCAGGCCATCAGCAGCACACGCAGATACGGTATGTCACGACTCACGAACTGGCATTCATCTGTTGAGAGACTTCCGAAATACAATAACTGTGTTGTAACTTATCCCTGCTCTCTCTCTCTCTCTCTCTGGCTGTTGCCCAATAGTGTGTCCTGGCCCAAGCTGTGTTCAGTCTCAACCCATTTTCAATCTCGTAATTTGTCTGGCATTTCTGCTCGTATGTTCAACTCTACCATTGTTTTCCTCCGCACCCCATCCTGGTTCCCACTGGCCCTGTCCGAACAATTTGTGGCAATTCTTTTCCTCCTACCTTAAGAAAAAAAAAAAAAAAAAGTAGGAGCAGCAGCAAGGTCCGTGAGTGACTGAGGCGGAGAGGGTGTTTACCTCTCGGGTATTGGCCTGTCTCCACAGATGATAGAGAGCTGTTTTGCCAGCGGATGCATCTGGCCACGTCTTCAGCCTCCGGTCTCCCATCACCCTCGATCGCTCTCACGCTTCGATTTCTAGTTGGTTTCTCAGATCGATGGAGCTGTAGATTTCTCAAAGATTAGTGGAGTACAATTGAGGCTGTTCTCGAAGATCATTGGGATGGAGGGTTTATCTCGCTAGTTCGTTGTGTAGTGTTGTGGCAGGAGGGGAAAAGATCCAAGTGGTAAAGAACATAGGGACTAAAATGTACATAACTTTTAATTTTAGCTGATTTCTTTACCTTTCTGTTGTCTGAACATCCTCTTCAACTTTCATCTGTCTAGAAAGGTGAATTAAACAGTTGAGAGGCTGTCTTATAATTTTAATGGAGAAGTAAATGAAGTCCAAATTATAGTATTAACGCGATAAATAAATGCTTCAGACAGAATTATCTCGCTTTTGGCCAATTAAGAACGTTACTGAAATATGGAAAATAGCCGTGGGTGAATCGGCTTGATGGTATCGTATCTGAGAATTTGACTACCAGTGATCATGTTATTAAGGGAAGTTTAGGGACTGGTGGTTGGTTGGTGATGTATTGGGCCACTTTAGCCAATGTAATTACTATTGACAGGATTATTGGTCTTGCTATATCAGGTCGCTGTGGTGCGGCGCCAGGTGATTCTGTGTCTTGAATTACGTTGTATTCATATTACCCTGTATATTATCAGGATCTGTGTTAATGGTATCAGCGTTACATCCTCAATATTACTTGTATGACTGATTGAATATTACACACTCACTCTCTCTCTCTCTCTCTCACACACACACACACACACACACTCACACACTCACACACTCACACACACTCACACACACACACACACACACACACACACACACACACACACATGGATGTTGATAACCGAGAGTAATTATTCTCTAACCTATCGCTAGGGATACGTCCTTGGATTGATTGGTTATTATTTTACAACCATACGACAGAAAAAGTGTGTGTAGTGGTAGTGAAGGATGAGGAAGTTCAAGAGGTTAAGAGTGACGATTGGGTTTGTTAATGGTGTGATGGAGTCGACGGTGATGGTGATTAATTAAACGAAGAAAGACGAATGAAAAGATTGGGACTTGAGGAGGAAGATGATGATGACAGCTGTTGTTGGTGATAGAGGAAGAATGTAAACCGAGGTGGTAGTGATAAATGCGGGAATGATCCGGTCGAGCTGTGTGTGTGTGTAATTATGATGGATAAGGCGCGGCGGGGTGTAGGTTAGATTGGGTTAGGGCTGATGTGCTGGCCCACCCACACTATATAACTCTCTCTCTCTCTCTCTCTCACACACACACACACACACACACACACACACACACAAGGCAGACTCATTCATTCATTAATTCCTTCTTTCATAGATCACCATCACTCTACCACTAACAGCCTCCCTCACACCACCACCATCACCATACATCTTTTCCCCTTTATTCTGCCTGCCTCCTACCACTGTCACCCTCCCGCACTGTCAGTTTGGTAGCCTCACATAAGGGAGTAGGTATGTGGGAATCTTTTTTTTTTTTTTTTTTGAAAAACTGCCATGCAGGAAACAGATTAGCTTAGTGTTAATGATATAGTTTGAGTCGAAGTGTAGGTTAGTTTGAAGGTATAGCTAAAACCAATCAAATCCTAGACTGTATGTGATGCTGTTAATTGTATATCCTCCCAAGCAGGAAGAATAACAAACACGAATCCTATGATCATCACAAGCGACGTGGTTGACACTATTGTTGCTCTTCTTCAGTTTGATGATCCCTTTTACTGACTGCTGTTGGGGTCATTCTTGGTAAGCTGCAACCATTGTAGGAAGGGAATGAGGGTAAAGTTGAACAGCATACAACACAATTTCCCGGTATTAACCTATACTTCGATAATTTGTTTTTCAGTACATTACTTAACGAGTAGATGACCAGAAAACGAAGTTGGTCTAGTCTGTGAAACATTTTAGTCGTCTCTATTTACATTAATCTGTAGTTTTTACTAGTTAAACAGTCAACACTACTATCCGTAGACTAAGGCTTAGAGTGAAGTAAGAAGTGCTGAATGTTGTTGTGGCTGCAGGAAGATGTGCAGAGGTTGGTTGTTACTTGCCGACTAATGTTAACTATTGCTTCGTCACCCTCGTGGTTGCCTCTTCCTTACTGTTGCCTGCTGTCTGCATCAAAAGATGTCTGGGAGTCATTGTGTAGGAATTGTTTTGTTTTGTTTTTCCTCGGAGGAAGGGCTCTCCAAATTAATGCTTGTACTGTCGCTGAGTACAGCTTTATGTCACAGTTTTGATAGTATCATCTGACATCATGGATTTGATAACTGAAAAACTTTCTATCGATATGATGTTCCAGGGGTGGAAAAGAACTGATTTAACTTACTAAACAATTGACATGAAACCTTATAATATACGGTAACTCAAATCCATGATACATGCAGTAGTGTATGTTGCATATGTATCACGTCAGCAGTGCATAACACATGTCTACATATTCAGAAACTGGCACAGTACATTACCTTATCTCCTAACAATCGCTTGCATGTTTCGGGTTGCAAAACGTATAATGACATTCACCCTTCGCCAGTACCCAGAGCCAAATTAGGGCCTTAGCTGCCAGACACCAGATGACATTAATGAATTATTGAGAAAGGAAACGAGGTCTTGATGATAATGGTAGTTGTAGTTGCTGCATATATCTAGTGACAGTGCAAAATTTATTATATACAGTATACTGTATAATATTATGAAGAGTGCTGAAGAGTACGTGTTATTTAGAGATATACTGTATATATATAGACACGGTAATGGATACACTAAATGCTTTGGTGAGGTATATAGTAAATGTGTGCATGTAAAAGAAAATGTAAGGATATATTCAGTTATTTGTTTAATTATTGTATATGGGAGTTAAAAGCAGTGGAAAGTGAAACCTCCATATGCATTGATTTCACTTTAGCATAAAACAAAAAGTTGAAAGGGAAGCGCTACGTACGGGGATTTGTTATAGTTTAAAGGGGATAAATACAACGTTCACATTGAAACATAGGGATTTGTTTAATCGTTCACGTTAATTACCTGAAAGTGGAAGTATGTCCTGGGATAAAAGATTTACTACCAGATATACATTAAAGAAGTAAAAATAACATGAACATAATAATACATCTACAGTATCCAAAAAGCCAGACAAAATATATTTATATATTTTATTATGTTTGGATGGCAACTCTCGCCACCCATTTTCTCACTTCCTCTTTTCCACTCCACATTTTGGATTATTATATAGTTATTTAATTTTGTTTGAATGACTTGACTACCCCCTCCTCCCCTCCATTCCCCTGCCCCCTTTCCACTCCACATTTGGGATTATTATATTGTTATTTAATGTTTGAATGACTTGACCCCCCCCCCCCTTGCCCTTTATCACATCAGACACAGACTGTGGTGGTCCGTGCTGTTATCATATGGAATTTGTCTTATGGGGGAGCCCGTTAATTGGCGTGAGATTACAGGGGCTTGTTTACCCGGTGTCGACTGTGGCCGTACGTGACTGTAGGGTGGTGCTGGCGATATGTTCTCTCTCTCTCTCTCTCTCTCTCTCTCTCTCTCTCTCTCTCTCTCTCTCTCTCTCTCTCTCTCTCTCTCTCTCTCCTAGTTTTCACCCCTCGTACTCCAAGTAGCTTTTTTCCAGATGCTCATTAAATCCGTCGTGTGTGTTCCCAGCCGGGCTTCTTTTCCCTTGGTCGCGTCTTTGGAAGGAATCTTGTTAGGCTTCCGCAGTACCACAACCTTTCTTTCTCGCAGGTTTTTTTTTATATACAAATGTGTGTGTTTTGAGATCTTGAGTGTGTTTACATTAGCTTATATAATTGATTTTTTTTTTACCTTCCCCTTCCCCATGTCTTTCCTCACCTACCCCTGCTCAGTGTCCGACCTTCCCCTACCCCTGGTCAATATTCTCCTTTTCCTTATCCCTGCTCAGTATTCTCTTTTCCTTTATCCCTGGTCAATAGGCCTATTCTCTTCCCCTATCCCTGGTCAATATTCTCTTCTCCCCTATCCCTGCTCAATGTTCTCTTCTACCCCCTGCTTAATATTCTCCTTTTCCCTACCCCTGCTCAGTATTCACTTTTCCCCTATCCCTGCTCAGTATTCTCCTTTCCCATGCCCCTATTCCATGTCCTGCCTTCCCCTATACCGAGGGAGAGTGAGTGAGTGAGTGAGTGGCCGCACCTTCACTCCAGGGGGTCGACCTCACCCACAAACCGACTCTCCCTCTCCCTCTGTGTCTTGTCGGGGTGGAAAAACTGGAAACCTCATCTCTCAGCTCTGCTATATAGTCCTATAGTTTTGTCTCGTTCAACTTTCCCTTTACCTTTATATATTCCTACCTATTCAATTGTATATACTGTACTTACTTTCCCTGCTCTACAAGATTGATATTGCCTAGCCTCCCATCTTTTACCTTGATCGTATATATTTCTACTTACTGTTATTCATATTTGTTGTTATATTAAAACCTCATTCCCTAATTATATGCGGATTTGTGTTATTTGCTCTACATTATACCAGTCGAACGGCCATTGGAAATTCATTTATTTTGATCATTCTACTACTTAGTTATGCTGTATCTGGCAGGTAGTCGATTATATTTGACCATATGCACATAAAACTCACCCTAATACGTAACCAGACGTTTTTACACGAACTTTCCCTTCCTTCCTTCCTTCCTTCCTTCCTTCATGTCTGTCTGTCTGTCTTGTTTACTCATTATTACGTCTGCATTCGTCTACTTACTTATGCTTATCATGTGGTCCATCCTTTCCGTTTATAACATACAGGTTTTGTATTCTTTCTCTTACATTGACTTTCATTTTTGTATCAGTTTTCCGACTCGTTAAATTTTCACTCCCCATTTGCTACTTTTCGTGCCTCCCCTTTTTGTGTAATTGTATTTTTTTTATATAATTTTGTGTAACTAATTCCCAGTAGTAACCTCCCCCCCCCCCATTTCTCTCCAATTGCGTGTTAGTTGGGCCTCTATCTCCACGTCACCATTTTCTTCCCTCTCTCCCTCCTTTCCTTCCTTCCTTTTCCTTGTTCTCTCATCACATTCCTCATTCCATGTCTTTCGTACCGGTACTATCTTCATCTATTCTATTTACTTTCCCCTCGACATCTCTTCTGTTTTTTTTTTTACCATATTCTCTCCTCTCCTTTCCCCTTGTCTTTCATTTTCTGCTCCTTTTACGATGCTTTCCTCCCTCTCTCTCTTCTCTTCATTGTTCCTCGACCATGTCCCCTCTCACACTCTCCTTCCCTATACACAGCTCTCACTACTTATATTTCCTTCTACGTATAAACCTCCCCTAACTAATCTCTATATCTTCCCTGTTTCTCTCCCATCTCCTAAATACCCTCCTCTCGTTTCCTTTACCTATTTCCATGTATCCCCCTCTCCTCATCACCTCTCCTTCCTTGCTCTCTCCTTTTTCCTCTCCCTCCTCCCCCCTCCCCCCTCACTCACCTTTCCTTCCCCTCCCCTCTCACCCTCCTCCCCTCTCTTCTTCCCTCCCCTCTCTCCCTTCTTCCCTCCCCTCTCTTCCTCCGTCCCTCTCCTCTCTCTTCCTCCGTCCCTCTCCTCTCTCTTCCTCCGTCCCTCTCCTCTCTCTTCCTCCGTCCCTCTCCTCTCTCTTCCTCCGTCCCTCTCCTCTCTCTTCCTCCCTACCTCCCTCCCTCCCTCCTTTCCTCTCCTCACTCCCTCCTTCCCTCCCCTCTCTTTCCTACACAGCTGGCGGGTAGATGGATAGCGGTCGCCGTATTACAAAAGGGGGCGAGGGGAGCCGGCGGAGGAATACGACCTCCCTCTGTGTGTGTGTAGGGGGAAGGAGGGGGAGGGAGGTTGGAAATGCGGGAGTCAGTCAGTAGGGAGGTGGATTTCTCTCTTTCTTTCTCTGGTTTTTCTTACCTTGTGTGGAAATAGTAGTCTCCACCTCCTCATCTCTCTCTCTCTCTCCACCCGAGTCATTTACATTCTCGAGAACTAAAGTGGGGCGTGGAGAGGGGGACGCAAGGGGTTGTGGTGGGGGACGTGTTTAGGGAGAGTAAAGTGGAAAGGGTGAACGTGTGTGTGTGTATGGAGGTGTGGGAGGGGTGTGTTTGTGTGAACTGTAGGTATGGGGGGTGGGGGGGGTTTGTGTGCGTCGTATTTATATTTATATGTGTTTGTGTGTGTAGGTGTGGGATGTTGTAGTTGGGAAGTGGTGTTTCAGGTTTACTCAATATTCCACCGTCCTGTACCGTTTTTCATCCCAGACATTTTATAATTATTATTTCTTTTACAAACCTCGCTTTAACCCCTACATAAATTAGCAAACTCGCCGGTGTAGTTAAAAATAATTGGAAAATCCATTAGATATAATCAGATACCGGTAGGCTGCTTGGTTTAAATCGTTCAGTGAAGCCAAACTAAAAACCTGGTGTGGATTTTATTTATGCCGTTGTCAGCAGGCACGAGGCATCAATCAATAAATGACCGACTAAGGAGTTTTGATATTGTCGGAGTAATAATTCGTGAGACAGAGCAACAGATACACAGATAGAGCTTCTTTCCTGATATTATTTCGTCCACAACACTTAACAAAACACCTTTGAATTTATTCCTTGATGTATCTTGTGTATTTGAAGGTGAAATAATAGGAATGTACAGTACATTTTCTGGTATACGTAACTAATAAAAGTCCAGGTTTCTCTGATTACCCCACTAAATAAACTGGCGTGTGGAACCTAACCTCTTTGTTCAAATGTATAGTCTCAAAGAAAATTTACTCGTGACTTTTTAAAACAGACCTAAGTTAATAAATAAAGAATGTGTTGTTTTATATATACACACTTGAGTAAACAGAGACGAATAAACAGTGTAGGAGCCATTTGTATATATATGGTGTGATTAGTACAGGTAGATCGTTTGCATATGTCAGGTGACTCACGCAGTACGGTATGCAATGATTCCCTTGTGTGATGTATATGCATGTGTGTGTGTGTGTGTGTGTGCGTGTGTGTGTGTGTGTGTGTGTGTGTGTGTGTGTGTGTGTGTGTGTGTGTGTGTGTGTGTGTGTGTGTGTGTGTGTGTGTGTGTGTGTGTGTGTAGGAATGGTATACGAACTGTGTACGTTGCAGATTAGGTATGAACTACTTACATGCACTTACCTGACTTTTACTCGAGTGCTCTAAGGTATACAAAATACTTTTACTAAAAAAGTATATGAACAGGAAAGGTGAAAGATCAGTGTGAAATAAACGTTTGAGTCAGGATTGTGTCGAGCAGATTGTATAAAAAAAATAAAAGCTCCGTGCTGTGTGTGTCAGATTACGTATGAAAATCCTTAAATGTTTCTGATAAGTGTAACCTATATACTGCACACACACACACACACACACACTCATGTACACGTCACAACAGTATGAAATATATTAACACATTACTGAATAAAGGAAGTAAGGTACATAGTATGAACACATTTACGCATCCAGTGAACATAACCCTTTGTGCTGTAATTAGATGCTTGTACACCACGAGAGGAAGAGAAAAAATACGAGCTTCATAAAACGTAGGGGGAAGGGTTGAAGCTGCTGGAGGCGAGAGCTCTGTGCGTCCCACTTTATTGTCTGTTAATTCGCAGTGGGAATGAAGGACAGGGAGAGGGAACTGGAGATGATAGCAAGGGTTGAAGGAGGAGTGTTGAGGAAAAATGGTGATGAAGGGCAGAGAGATGAGAAAGAAAGTAAAGAAAGGTAGGATAGTGTGAGGAAATGGTGATGAAGGGCAGGGAGATGAGAAAGTAAAGAAAGGTAGGAGAGAAAGGGGAAAAAAGAATGAGGATAGTGTGAGGAAATGGTGATGTAGGCAGAGAGATGAGAAAGAAGAAACTAAGAGTGAAGGAAGTAAGAGAGGGAGTGAAGGAGGGGTGGGTGGTGGCTATTTCTGGTTGGATCAACAAGTTGCGTAGGTGGAGGAGTGGAGAGAGTGAAGGGGGAAAGGGGGAGGGGAGTAGAGTAGAGTATGTAGAGAACGTGGAGAGGAGAGGGAAGGGGAGATAAGAGGGAGAGGGGTTAGTGTAATAAGATATTTGGAGGGAGGAATAGTGGTAGGTGTTTGTGAATAGTGAAGGGTGGGTTGTTAGTGGATGGGTATGGAGGGATTAGTACGAAGTGAGTAGGAAGTCCAGTGTAGGTTATGTTGAGTGAGTGATTGAGGTGGAGGGGGTTATGATAATTGCACCATATATATATATATATATATATATATATATATATATATATATATATATATATATATATATATATATATATATATATATATATATATATATATAGGTGAGTATAAATAATAGTAGAGAAGGAGGCCGAGAGACGAGAGTTGACATTTAGAGTAACAAGGAGTCAGGGGAAATAGAGAGCATTGTGATGGAGCAATAGAGTGAGGAGAGTGATTGCAAAGGGTTGTTAAGTGACGTGGAAAGAGATCGGGGAGGTGAGAAATCCGGTACCAAGGAGTGAAACTGAAGGGACTAGAATGTCTTGGGAAGGGCGAGGGGAAACACTGCACTGCCTCATTGATCTGTCAAGATGCAAATGTCATGTGTAATAACAGTTAACTCGCATTGGGACAGGCCAGCAGATATCTTCTCACATTGGGATTTTCATTTCATATATCGTATATAAATAAAATAATCTTGGAGTAAATAATGTGCATATAATATTATGTGTGTGTATATGTTACTGTGTTCCGTGAGTTGTGCGTGCGTGCGTTTTACATCCGGTGATACAGACTGGCGTGGCTACACTCGGATTTCCTGAATATATAAATCACACGTATAAGGGTTTGACCGAGGCAAGGGGAGGCAGCGCCAGGAGAGATAACTGAAATGGTGAATGAAGGAAGGGTGGGAGTGGAGAGGGATTAGCTAGAGTTTGGAAGTGCAGGTAGGGTGAGGGGAACGGCACTGGGATATGAGAAAGAAAGACAGACAGACATACAGAGAGAGAGAGAGGAAGACAAAGAGAGTTAGAGAGAGACATAAAAAGGAAAAACAAAGAAAAAGATGTAGAAAGGGGAAGAGAAAGAAGAGTTGATAAAGGTGTAATATAATTTCTATCCAAGATTCTCTACACAAAAATAGGACGACAAATAACTGACAGAAAACAAAAAGAGAAGAAAAACTAATAGAAAGTGAGTGAGACTTTGCTGCCCCAGACGGGTTTGACTTTTCATAAAGGCTTGTTATTCCCGCGTTTATAATTAGGGAATGTCAGTTTCATCTCCCGATCATAGAGGGGAAGTCGTACACGCAGTGATTGCCCCAGAATTATCTTTTCCTTTCTTGTCCACAATTTCCTTCCTATGATGAGACCCGGTTGTGTCAGGGTTGCGGAAAATATACTCGAATCTGATAATAGTTTGTGTGTAAATAAGATTATGGTTGTAACTGCTTTATTGAATTCGATGTACTCATAAATTAATTCAGATTATGGGTTAATGGGTTTTCTTTGTGTGTGAATGTTCTGTTTCCCTTATTTAATTTGTATATTATATATTGTTCAGTGGGGTTGGTTGGTGATGGTATATAATATTATATAGTTTTAAATTGAGTACATATATTTGTCTGTGTAAATATTATGTGGTATATATTATAGTGCGGTCTGTGTTGAAGTTATTTATATATGGGCGTGTGTATACTATATAATTATATATACAATATATTTCCCTGATTAGCGTAATGAGGAAGCAGACCAACAACAAACGGGGACCTCTACATGATTTATTTCCTCCCGTTGTACCATAAGGTGTAGTGAAAGGGTAGGAGTGTGACAGTGGTGCTGGCACGTGTACAGACGTGGGGAAATAAACTCGTATGATGTGTTGGGTTCTCTGGCACTGATTATGTACCTAACTAGGACGGTTTGGACCCACGTGGGGATTTAATTGTCACGATTACCTCTATGTCGGATTTTTTTTGTTACTTTTTATCGGTACTGGTAATTTATTTTTGGTGCTGACAATTGCGTGTTATGGATGCGTATTTTTAAAGTAGTGGGATTACTACGACTTCACATTGAATGACGGATATACTGTACCTGAATTATTTAAACCAATTATAATTATAGATAATGCATCAGACCTCGACATATTGAAGATAACGCTGCTGAAGGTAGGAGTGGACAGGAGGGGAATGTAGTTTACAGATATATACATATACAGATACGTGAATACATTGTTACATAGACGTGAATTTAATTAATTCGACTTTGCGAAGGGGTTCTCAGAGGAGGAGGAGATGAGGTTTGTTTGCAAGTGGTGGCGTCTGTGTTCCGTGATTCCCCTGAGTTGATCGATTTCCCCGGATAATTTGCATATTCTTGTTGACGTGAAAGACTCCCCACCACCGCCGCTTCCCACTAGAGGCACAGTCAGTAGTCATTGGATGCCTTGTCCCGGGATTATGAACCATTATTAGGCACAGATGACGGTGGAAATTCGCTCCATTCCTACGAACGACATACGACCCGAATGATTTGACGAGTGAAAGAGGTAAACAACAACAGACAAAGAGAAGTGGAGATGTTGGAGGAAACCCTTCTTTGTTTTGTAGTACCCTAGTCTATAATGCTGGTTGATGATGACCTGCTGACAACTTTCCTTATCAATCACTACTTGAACTTCATAATAGGTTGTGCTCATAGTACCTTAGTATTGTTGAATGATTTGTAAAACCTTTAAAGTGCTGCACTATCGATTGTCACTGTACCTATGTAAGGTAAGCAACGGTCTCCTACCTGGTCTCCTCAAACAACGTATCCAACTGTTTTATGTTATTATTTAAAGAATAGAAGGATTTGGCTTGAAGTATGATCTGAAGTATGAACAAATACTGTAACAAAAATAACTTGAAAAGTTTTGGTTATTTGTGTATCTTTCTCTTGTATTATGATAATTTTATATTTATATATAATGGTTAAGTAGTATGGGAAAGTTTGACGTAAATGTATGTTGACTACAGACAAATTGTTCTGTTATTTGCCATTCATTTTCGTCTTATAGTAGGAGAGAGAAAGTAGACGAGCAACGAAATATTAAATGTGTAAACTCTTGGGTGAGGTTTTATGATTCATGGAGATCCTGTAAAATAAATTTATGGCCATTTTACCCGCCAACTCAAACCATGACTAAAATAATTCTTGCAAAACACTTCCGCGTTTTTTTTGTTTTTTTTTCTTATATGGCACTTTCTTCCTAAGGCAAGTGTGCTCTCTGTGTGTCTGTCCTACAATCTGGGTACGTTTTGCTTTTCTTCAGGGTATAGATACGCCCGGAAGTTGGCAGACATTCTATTCCTTTATTAAACTCGATAGGTTTATTGCATATACTAGCTGCTCATGAAGATGCCAGAACTCTTGGATCATTAGTTTTTTCCTTAAAGTACAAATTTGTATGTCATAGTTTCTCAATAAGGTGGCCAGTGATTATAGTACAGTCCCATATACAATACAGTATATCATAATTAATGATGAGGCTATGATGTCCATTGATTAAAGGAATCGAGTACATTTATGAATCATCATAATCGAAATAATTCCAGTGATTACCATTACTGATGATGTTGACACCGTGTGTGATTGTCCAGGGGCATGTAATCAGGGTACCGATTACTTTTGATGTGGAATCGATTAAATGATTACAAATCCTGGATGTTCTGGGTCGGGAAAAATTATTATTACTGCAAATTCCATATATGATTTCAAATCATTATGCTTATAACATTTTCCTCTCACTGTGCGATTTAATAATAATGAATAGGTAATATTATATCTATAAATGTTTTGACGTCCTTAGGATCCTCGAAATTTTCATTGGTGGGATTTAATGAGAGCGGTATAAACAGCACACGAGAGGGGAATTAATAGTATTGGTTCAAACATGAGCCCAATGTTGATTGTGGTCCATGGATACAGAGATGATTGGAAATGTTTGTGAATGTATGTATGTACCTCGCTTTTACTCGTAATGAACGCTTCCACCATCTTCTACATACTCATCTCCACATTCAGGTAAAACTAAATATTTTAGAAGCTTAATTTGTTTCACTCAAGTTCCATTGTGGAGGAAGCAGTGAGAAGTCAGAGGTTAGATGACTATTACAGCTAGAGTGTACTACGTGTTTACATGTTGTGTGAATCTTGTTAATCTCGCAGCAGAAGGTAAAGTGTGTTGTTGGAGACGGGAAGGAACGTGTTTACATGTGGTGTGAATCTTGTTAATCTCACAGCAGAAGGTAAAGTGTGCTGTTGGAGAAGGGAAGGAAGAGACACTGACTACTTCCCGTGAGAATTACAAGATTGCTTGCACGAGAAACAAACAGGTGGAGTGTGTATGTATGTTTGTTTGTATTTCGAGTGTGTTTATAAAACCTCGAAGGAAAGTTTAGTTATAATATACGACGAGGAGGAGAAAGGTACACTTGCTAGCACTTAAAACTGGTATATAAAAAAAGGAAAAGAGGACTTGACAACGCTGTCTGTACCAGTTATAAGTGTTGATAACTAACTGTACACTGACCGGTCCTTGTTATCTATAATACCCGTATTTCGAGTAAGTGTAAGACGTAGGTTTACTTCACCATTATACAGCACTCCCTAGAAAATGAAAAAAAAAAAAAAAAAAACTCCTTGGCTGGCCCGATTTATCTCCCGTTCCTTGCACCCCAACTCGACACAACCATTTCGCTCCACCACCATTAATCCCAGTAGCGTCCGCATATTTTTCGTACCAGCGCTTGATTATTAGGCGTCTGGGGCTTCTTTTTCTCCGAGGGAAGTCGTCTTGCACGAGGATAGTGGTGACCAAAATGTTGCCTTGTTTATGTAATATATGTAATGGTTTCAGGTAGACCCGTGTGTGTGATTTTTACTTTAAATGTGGTTTGGAAAGACGCGTGTGTTTCTTTCTCGTGCATTATTGTTGGAACGAGAGAGGAAAGTAGTTTAAACCGTATTCATTCTGTAATCGATTGTTCGTGTGTTTAGTCTGACACCTCATTTTTTATCCCCAAGTTGTCCTATGGTAGTTTTAGCGATTACATTCACCTGCCATAATGTAAATGACCTTGTAAACTATTGAATTCATCTGGACTATATATGTGCCACAAAACAAATTACTTCATTATAAAAATCTTTCATTATGATATTATGAGTGTTGTTTCGTTTCATTGTTTGGATGGCTTATAGTAACCTTCAATTTTCCAGCTGTATCACAAGTTGCTTAAGCTGTCTTACCTCGACCTTTCCCACCATTACGCCTGTAAAACAAAGGGACGAGGTGCGTGACAAAACTCGCTTTACTGGGGTGCTGCTGCTGCTGCTGCTCTGGTTCCTGGTCCCCCCCCTACCCCCCCCACCCCACCCCCCACACACCTCTCTTTCTTCTCCTCCTCCTCCTCCTTCGTACTTTGACCCCATCCGTACCCTGAATCCTTGCCCCACCCTTCCCTCTTTATTTCCCCTCTTTATTCCACCTTCATTCCGTACTCACCCTTTCCTTTCATACCAAGATTCCTTCTCATATCCCTCCCTGCACTGCCCTGCCCTAACCTACTTCCCCTTAACCCAACCCTTTCTCATTCAACCTTCTATTTTCCTGCCACATTCATTCCTTGCCCCCTCTTCCCTCCCTCCCTTCCCTTGTCAAACCCCCCTCCTCGCAGTTATCTTCTCAAATCATTTCTCTTCCTTGCCCCTCCCTTCCCAATTCACCATCAGAGAAAACAGATGACAATGCTCTTGACCGTGACTGTACCCGGTGCAAGCAATTTTCTTAATTGTTATGGACACTATTGTACAATCAAGAGTCATGAATTTCAGTCCACCCTAGTTTACAGGATATAAATTGGAGGGAGTTTCTTTTACGCTGGTTTACTGTGATGGTCATTTAGTGTCACTTAGACATGGTAGGATAAGGCAAGTTATTAGTTAGTTTTTTCTTGGAATGAAAGTAAGTCTATTCTAGACAGAACCCCTGGCTTTCTTAAGAATCGACCATATGTCCTAGAATTTATGGCTCGTGACTCAACCCTTTGCCCTCGGTACGTTAACAGTAAAAAATTGTGCTGAGGCTTTAGTGTGGGATGATTAAAGGGAATGTCAGCGAACATTAGCTCGTGACCGAATTCTGGGTATTTTCATTATAGACAGTACCAATTACCTGGCTTTTACCTAGGTGTTCTGGCTCATGAACTTATGGGTCGATCTGATACCACGCATTTTAGACGCAAATCCACAGGTGAGATCATTGAACGAGCAGGTCATTAGTTCTCACTTTCTATAATAAAGAAAATCAAAACACGAAGCACCAATGCTACAAGTCATTGTTGAAAGTAGTGTTAAATTACACGATATAATTCTTCCCTAGTTTGAGAGAGAGAAAGAAGGGTGTTTGGAAGACTTGTTAGACCATCACCATCTCATAATGACTTTCTGTGACTGTGGTTCTTTAAGGTACTCTCCCTCCACTGGTATCGTCCTTAGAGGTGTGTGACCAGCAGAGGTAACAACTCGGTCACCTCCCTCCAGGGTGTCGTAAACGTTTATTGAGGTGCTAAGTTGGTGGGGGAGGGACTGTATGATTACAGTACTGGCACAACTGGACTGTGTAGTGAATTCCAGTGAGGACATGGTTAGTGAAGGGAAGAGAAAACCCAACATTTTGGGAAAATCAGAGGGCCAATGATTCCTACAATGATTCTTCCAAACTATGCCAGGAAATATATGACCAGTGTTACTAAAAGATCTGTTTCGTGACTTACGTTGGAGGATTTAGTAGCTCCAATATACCATCTAGTGTAGTGATTCTCAACCAGGGCTAAAAAATGACATAGCATGGGATAAATAAATGCCGTACCTTATAATATTCATCACAGATAAATAATTTATGTGATCGATTGTATAATTTATTTCTTTGTGGAAGTATATCACTATTTTGGCAAAACCTAAATAATAAATGTGTGTTCATACCTTCTTATTTTTTGTGCCTTTTTAATGGCTATATATTTTTGTGTGGGAGTAAAGGAGTAAATGGTAAAATACATGAGGGGATAAATGATGGAGGAAAGGTTGAGAATCACTGGTCTATTGCCTCGTCTTAAATTGGGTATTTCAGAATTCTAAATTTGATTGAGCAGTAATTATTTCACAACGGAATTTTCTATTAATTCGTTATTTATTTATTTTTTATTATAGAGTAAGGAATGTCGGTGAGTTTGAGAATACCGATCTGATAATATACGAGAGGTATTACACTCCAATTGAATTACACGAAACCACACACACACACAAACACACACACACAC